>JANTPZ010002088.1:0-20109 GCA_025593235.1 Vachellia pachyceras | reverse complement strand
TGATATGCATGCAGGTATACTGAGTTTGGAGGACCGGTTCCTCACCGACCAGCTGAAGACCTGGCCTTTTCTGTTGCAAGGTTCATACAGAAAGGGGGGTCATTTGTAAACTATTACATGGTATCTTCTCTATTCCATGAACTCAATAAGCAGGTGCATGTTTTTTTTATAAATTACATAACTAAATCCCTTTGTTTTTTCATTACAGTACCATGGAGGAACAAATTTTGGTCGAACTGCTGGCGGTCCATTCATAGCTACAAGCTATGATTATGACGCCCCTATTGATGAATATGGTATGCACAGAGGATTCCAAACCCTGATGCGTTCACTTTTAAAGCTTTTAATTCGGTAATGACAAGGGATAGAAATTATTTCCATGATATGGATGGTAGCATTTCTATTATCGATAAAGCATCGCTTGACGTAAACTGAAAACTGAAGATTGTTTTCATTTAGGTTTATTTTTTCGATTTATTTGTGACCCTTGGGGGATATTTTGGTTTGTAACTCCACTTTAGTATGTCCTGCTCCAAAACGTCATTTTTATTATAATGACTTGTGGGAGCAGAATCCATCTGTTGACGTGTGGCAGTTAAAATACAATGTTCATCTGAAAGATGACTTCCACCAGCCACTATTTGGGTTTATCCATTTGTATAACATGTAAAATGAATATAGTTGACCATTCTGCATGTTGAATATCCCACACATCTAGTGGACCATTCTGCATGTTGAATATCCCACACGTCTAGTGGACTCCATTCTTTGTCAATGGTCCATCTAGTCTCTTGTATTCATATACATCCAAGTAAAAAGTTAACTCATCAACACGCACACGCACACGCGCACACACAACTTGCTTATTTCTCTTGTATAAATTTTGAGCAACGCTATTTCTTCTTCTTTTACTCAGGACTGATTAGACAGCCAAAGTGGGGCCATCTGAAGGATTTACACAGAGCAATAAAACTCTGTGAACCTGCTTTAGTATCTGCAGATCCTACTGTATCACGTCTTGGAAACTATCAAGAGGTATAATAATTAGTGAATCCAGCATTTTCAAAATTATCAATCCTAAAAAATCATGCTTCATTAACTAACAGGTTTCTTTTGAACTGTTTGTCCAGTCTCATGTCTTCAAATCAAAGTCAGGAGCTTGTGCTGCATTCCTTGCAAATTATAACCCAAGATCTTTTGCAACCGTGTCATTTGGAAACATGCATTATAACCTGCCCCCATGGTCTATAAGCATTCTTCCTGATTGCAAGAACACTGTCTATAACACTGCAAGGGTGAGGAAACAAATTAAATGGCTGTCTATTCCATAAAGTTAGTCACAGAATAGTTGACCAACTGATCAAGTATATAAAATATCTTCGGAGCAGGTTGGGTCTCAGAGTGCACTGATGAAAATGACTCGTGTTCCCATGCACGGAGGACTTTCTTGGCAAGCGTTCAATGAAGAGACAACCTCTACTGATGATAGCACCTTCACCACGTCTGGCCTGTTGGAGCAGATAAATACAACGAAAGATGCATCTGATTACCTGTGGTACTCAACAGAGTAAGTTACTGGTAACCCTGCAACTATCTTTTTCCATTTCTTTTCCTTACAATCTTTGGCTAGATACTTGATTGGTAAAGCTTATTATTCATTTCTTGTTCAACTTTAAATACTCACTCCTTTTATTTCCAGTGTTGTGATTAATTCCAATGAAGGTTTTTTGAGGGACGGAAAGGATCCTATTCTCAGGGTCTTGTCTGCTGGACATGCTTTGCATGCTTTTGTCAATGGTCAGCTGGCAGGTGAGCAGCATAACTTTTATTTCCAAAATAACATCACATCCATTTTTTATGAACAATCCCAAGGATTTAAAAATCCAATGTTTGTTTGTGGGGGTGACTAAAATCAGTTGATGCATGTTTTTGGGCGAACTGATAGAATTAGAACTTGTGTGTCATGATTGTTCAGTATGTGATCTAGTGATTTTTCACAAGCTTGATGGAAACCCTTAATTTAGCTGTTCTTCAATACCTTGCTTTTAACAACTTCTCTACCATACCTTTTTTTGCCAACAACTTCTCTACCATACTGTCTTATATTGTAATCTTATAATTGTTTTGCTGAGACATACTACTCTTTTCTTATGGTCAGGAACTGCATATGGAAGTTTGGAATTCCCAAAGCTAACATTTAGTCAGAATGTGAAGCTAAGAGCTGGTGTTAACAAAATCTCCCTGCTGAGTGTTGCAGTTGGGCTGCCGGTCTCTCTCTCTCTCTCTATAAATATATATGTATATATATAATATGACGTGCCTTGAAGAATATATCTTCGCACTATTTTGATTTTCAAGTAATATAGCTGAGTTATGACTAAAGAGCCCTTTTCTGATTTTTATTGACATACAGAACGTTGGTCCACATTTTGAAAGATGGAATGCTGGTATTCTTGGCCCAATTTCATTGGACGGTCTCAATGAGGGGAAAAGGGACTTGACGTGGCAGAAATGGTCTTACAAGGTCCTTTTTTTGAAACTTTTGTGCGCTTTCTATGCCTTCTGTAGCTGGATTTTTCCTAAGATTCATTGGAGGTTATGCCTCTTACTTTCAGGTTGGTCTTAAAGGTGAAGACTTGAGTCTTCATTCTCTCAGTGCTAGTCCATCAATTGAGTGGACTCAAGGATATTGGGTGGCAAGAAGGCAGCCATTAACTTGGTACAAAGTGAGGACCACAAAGACTCAAGCTTTGGTTTTGCTTAAAATATTGATCATACTGACCTGTTGTTCAGTTCTTAACATTCACTCTTTAATTGCATTACTTGTAATAATTAATAATACTAAAAGTAATGATATGACTTAACAACCTTCTAATATTATTACAGACAACTTTTGATGCTCCACACGGAGTAGCACCATTGGCTTTAGACATGGGCAGCATGGGCAAAGGTCAAATTTGGATAAATGGACAGAGCCTCGGTCGCTACTGGCCTGCCTACAAAGCCTCTGGAACTTGTGGTGACTGTAATTATGCTGGAACTTATAGTGAGAAGAAATGCACAAGCAACTGCGGCGAGGCTTCTCAAAGATGGTGAGAAACAAACAACCTTCAATGAAATCAAATTTTTCGTGTTGGATCAAAAGATTTTAACTTAATCCCTATAGTTGTAATTTACTGGTGAGAAACCATTAGCAAACTTACTAGTTGATTGATGATTTCAGGTATCATGTTCCTCAATCATGGCTGAAGCCAACTGGAAACTTACTGGTTGTGTTTGAAGAGATGGGTGGAGATCCTAATGGGATATTTTTGGTTAGAAGGGATATAGATAGGGCATGTTCTGATATTTATGAGTGGCAGCCAAATCTCAAAAGTTATCAGATGCAAGCATCTGGCAAATCTAGCAAGCCAGTGAGACCAAAAGCTCATCTGTCATGTGGCCCAGGCCAGAAGATCTCCTCCATCAAATTTGCTAGCTTTGGTACTCCTGTAGGGTCCTGTGGAAACTTCCGTGAAGGAAGCTGCCACGCGCACAAGTCATATGACGCCTTTCAAAGGGTATTAGTTCTTCTTCACTCTGTCGTTTATTGCCTGTTTGTCTCATTTGAAAATTTCTTTCCATGGAACTGTCAGTTTATCGACAAGTACTGTACAAAGAAGCATTTAGTATTTGGCCCTATCATCCGATAAGTACCTCTATTGCTGTTATTGCTCTCTGGCCAGTCCTTCAAGAAAGCACCTTTTAGTGTCAAATCTTGGTTTTGAAGGAGAAGCTTCTCATTTCTGAGTCTCTCAGATCAAACAAATTGGAACAGTAGATTCTGCTATGGTCTTGTGTCTTAGCCTAAATATTTGAAAACCAAAAAGAGAACATACTCCTCTACTGCTTGGCCTAACAGATAAAACAGTACTTGAGATCCATGTCTTGTGTCTTAGCCTTTTAGTTTTTAAGGCTTAGGCCATGTGATCCTTTTAGTTTACTGCTCCCCTTGGCAGCTTCAAAATTCCTAGTTGTTTCATTTCACTATTCTCAACATTGAGTTTGCTGTTTGCAGAATTGTGTTGGGCAGAACTCGTGCACAGTAGCCGTGTCGCCTAAAAATTTTGGAGGAGATCCATGTCCAAACGTCATGAAGAAACTCTCTGTGGAGGCCATCTGTACCTGATGATGATAATCTTTCCCAGAAAAACAAGAAGGGAATAAATTTACCCGATTGATGATTACTGTTGGTTTTTTTTCCACAATGCATAGATCTTTCAGTGATCAATACAAGATTAGTCCCTCAAGCATTGATTCACTTGGCTCTTTAACTAAGGTGAAGTTGCAGAAGAAGACACAACACACCTTTGTTGAAAAGCCTCAAGGGAGATTTGCTAATGAAGATGATTGTGGATTTGTGTAAATATAGTATTCCAATTCTATTCTCTGCCTAATTCAAAAGGTTTAAGAAGTGGAAGTGAAGAATTATTGTTGCTAGATGAGCACATTGAGACGATAGTGTGATTGAGTCCATGTGCAAAATTGTTTTCTTATTCTCGTTTCAGTGTTTGAAGAAGCCTCTTGCTTCCTGTAATTTTTTTTAACTCCCTTTTGTGATCTTCTGTGAGAGGCAATTTTAGTTGCTTCCTTCTTTCTTGTATGAAACTTCCCAAGCTAGTAATAACATCAGGTGCATCACTTTGATGTGGTTGTTGAATTCAATAATTACTTTTTTGACATTAGCATGATCTTACACTACTTCATTCATGCCTAGCCTCTCTTTACTCCTTGCCTTTTCACAATTCTATTTAGAAAAAAAGTTAATACCATTAGTTTTTACAGTTTGCTCAAATTTTAATTTTAATCTATGCAGTTTTATAATTTTTTGTTCTTATTCATTGTAAGGGACTCGATTTGAGTTAACCCCATTAAGTATATGGATTAAAATCAAAGTTCATTTAATTCTTGAACTTACCATTAGCTAATAACTGATGCCATTAAGCTCAGGCTAGGTTTTTATGAAAATATTAGAATAAAAAATCACGATTTGAAACTAGACTTGGATGGACCAATAATAGTATTAAAAATTGATGAAGTAATCAAACTTTACAATAAAATTAACTTGGGAAAGGTACGACAATAACTTGCGCCTGCGCACGCATATATAATAACAATGGTGAGAAAAAACATAGTAATCTCAGGGGTATTAAGTCTTGCATTGAGAATTAGGCAACCTGCTACATCAGTAAAGGTCAATGTTAACAATATAATATATATATATATATATATCTTAGGTTGAAGAATATATAATAGTATAGGGAGAAAAACAACAAAGATATAGAGGAATGAAGCAAGTAAGAGATGTTATGCCCCGTTTGGTACGCGGAATTGATTTTGATGGAACTGGAAGTGGAATTGAGATTAAAAGTTTGTTTGGTAGGCTGGAAGTAGTGGGGTATTATTTTAACTTAATATTTATATTTATAATGTGAAAATACTAAAACACCCTCAAAACAAAAAAAATCCTTCCACAGTATGACACCGGCGAAAATTCATCGTCTCTTTCACTTGCGGCCATCACTCCCATTGCCAAACCTCCGGCACCGGCATCGTCACGCATTCAGCTTCCAGATCGTCATCCTCGAGGCATTCAGCTTCCAGATCGTAATCCTCGACGCCATCAGCTCCCAGATCGTCATCCTCAACGCCATCATCGGCATCCTCGACCGAAATCCTCGACGCAATCATCGTCACACATTCAGCTTCTAGATCGTAATCCTCAAAGCAATGATACCATCCTAAAGCGACGAGAACATGCTTTCTGAGCTTCCTAAAGCAAATGCTTGAAGCCCGCGAAAAGGGAAGCGAAATGCAGGTCATTGGGATTCAGTGAGTTATCTTCCGTGAACCAAACCCACTTAGATGAGAAAGAAGAGTCGCTCACAACAGTGGGAAAGCGACAATGAGAACGATCGAAAATTAAAAAGAAAAAAAAATTGGATGCTCTTTCCTCTGTTCCCCATATCATCAAAATCAATCTGCCTCGATGCTGTGAAGATGGTCGAGGGCGCAAAGGATGTCTGCCAAGTAGAAGCGAATGGTTGCCGAGGAGAAGGATCTGGATCTCTCAACGAGCATAGTTTCGGGAAGGGAGGAAGGGGTGGGACAACCGAGAAGCTGGTCGGACTCGACGGTTCCGAGAAGGGAAGGGAGGAAGGGGTGGGACAAACGAATGAGGACCTGGATCTCCCAGCGAGCACGGCGGTCGGCGTCGAGGGTGGTGGGGTGGGAATTGTCGAGGACCTCGAGAGCAAAAAGGAAGAGTGCGGAGGGGTCGTCGGAGGTTGGACAAGGGGGACAATCAAGGGTATAATAGTCTTAAAAAAGATGGGTTCCATGGAACCCATCCAATTCTCAGCATCTGATAAGAAACCCATTTCCAACCTTTTTGTGGAATTGAGAGTTCTATAGAATTGGGTTCAAGGCTACCAAATAGCCCATTATCTCATTTCCCACTTCAATTCCATTTCCATGGGCTCAATTCAAGGCTACCAAACATGGCATTATAGGTTGAAGGTCAATTCAGGCTGAGTAAATGAAGTCACTATCAGCCATGTTGCCTGCTAATTTGGGAAATGGCACTGATTTTGCTTAATTACAAACTTCAATGATTTAGAGAGGTCAAATGCCTAATAATGTGTTGCGGGTTCTCTAATGTGAAACACTCTTGCACACAACTAGTTTGGCTTGTTTCATACTCCCAACTTATCTGCGGTCCTTAATATAAAATAGAGTTAATTAATTTATGAAGATTTATGAACATACATAAATAATTTTAAACCATTTATATTTATCATTTTTCTCTGAATAAATTTATCTGATTTATAAATTGATGTATAATATACTAATACACAAATATTTCATAGGCGTCATGTACTATATCATGTAACATATTTAGTTTTTTTATTTAAATTATTCAACTAAATCTTATATAAAAGACGGAAAGCAGTATATAAGAAAGTTTAGAGAGTTTAGATTTTATGTACAATCTTTTTTAAATTTGTTATTTCACTTCATTTTAAAAAATAAATACAAAAGAAATACAATAATTTATTGGAAAGTAATTTTTAAAGAAAATTCAAGATCATATTCACAAAATTTGGCACCAATTTTGATTGAATGTTGACTCCCTTTTTTAGCAGACAGTTGTTGACTCTGTTTAGCATATCAAATAAATTAACACAAAACGCACAATTTATATGATAATTATTTTAAATTTTAGATTCAGTTTTGTTTTGTAAATAAAGTATTGGAAAATGCAAGTGTATCCATTCATATTGGATCCGTTTAAAAAAACGATGGAGAAGTGTTTTTACTATTTATGAGGACACATGTTCGCATGAAGTACAACCAACCAAAATCATCATTATGATTTTTTTTAAAAAAACTAAAAATATTAATACAACTTGTGATCCCTTTGATACTGAATAGTGTGCTTATTTTGTTTTATTCCCTCAACTTTTAAACCATAAATTTTATTCCTTCAATTTTTTCAATTTTTTAAAAATTAATTTCTATAATTTAATAAAGGTATGAATCATTTATCTCTTAGAAAAGTTTAAAAGCTAACAAACTAGAATCAAAACGGTACTAAATTTGAGTCCTAAAAATAATATTACCTCATATCTTTAATATAAATTTAAGTTGCCTTCTTTTATAAATTTAAAATATTTTTGATGCAATCAATATAAAATTATAAAAAAATATTTTTTGGTATTTGATGCACTTGAAAATATACCTTAAAATGTTAAATGCACTACAAAATATTTTAGATTGTTCAATGTAATAATACTTCAGAAAAAACGGATGCACATTAACCCTGATATATATATATTTTAAAGTACTTCTATATATAATTAAATTATATATTAATTTACTAAAAATGATAATTATATTAATTTATTTGCCTTTCATAAAATTTAATAAAAAAGTCAGTTGTAAAAAAAAACTACAGGTTTTATATTCCTCCAATCAGATATGGCCCACCATCGTCACTTTAACCCCTAACTGAAGGAAGCAGATCAAAATTGAACCTTTAAAGCGGTTAAACTCGCCGCAGAATTTTCCATTACTTTGCTTTCACAATTCTTCTTTCCGCCCCCCAAATGACACGCTTCTTCCTCTTCTGCTTCGCCATCTTCCACCTTCGCTCCTTCCCCTTCTTCACCTATCTTCCGTCTCTTTCATTCTAAACCATCAATAATTCCTCCGTTTCATCACCATCATCATCGCCAAATGCACGATCCCTTTTTCTATTTCGCGCTCCTCATCTTCTCCGCTTCCCTTTTCTCTTTCATCTTCACCGCTTTCTCTGTTTACAAGAAGCTCTCCTCCAGACCTGAACAAAAGGGGACGACCCAGAATTCGGATACGAAGTCCGACCTGACGCCGACTGTGAAGCATTCTGTGTCATTGGCTGGGGACAGTGTCCGTCAACCCGACGAAACCAGCCCTACTCATTCGTTCTTACTCGAGGTCTTGCCCTCCGATTCTACGAAATGGACCAGTGTGCTCGACGAGAAAGGTTGCGATGACTCTAATCGAGACTCAACGGATGAGGGCCAGACGAGCAAGAAGAAAAAGAGGAAGGCGAAGAAGAAGAAAGCGAACTCTTTGGCTGAAGATGGAAACGAAGGGTTGCGAGCTAATTCGGGTTCGGATACCGGGCTTCGGTTGGAATCCGTTTGCGTGTACCCGTTCACCTCTTCTAGTAGCCCTATGCAGAGGAAGATCAAGCAACAGTACGATGAGCTTGTCAAGTGCCACGAATCCAAGAAATTGACATTACCTCAGGTTAGTGACTGTTGTATTGTTCATCTCTCTCTCTCTCTCTATATATATATATATATAATCCGTTGTTTTGATCTTTGAGTAAACAAGAAAGCAGCTTTTGTTTAGAAATCCATTTCTCATTTTGGAAGTGGTTAGTTTATTGATAGATGCAATTATGCAGCCCAGAAAAATGCTTGCTTAATGTTTTTGCTAGTTTGTGTTTGCAAATCTGCAATGATAAGTTGAATTGCCTTCTCTGTGAAGTGAATCACATTATATATATATATATATATAATTTTGGTGGTCCAACTTTTATTCTGCAGTTGAACTGATTCCAAAAGTGAAGCTATCCATTGATATTGTCCTAAGATCAACTTGACCTACTTGGTTAGGTCAGTTGGGAACATTTTTATTGGCCTGTATAATATAGAATGATGAACTTGGTATTCGGTGATGCGGGTGGGGTGACCTATCACCTGTTTGAAATTTTGCAGAAGCAGTTTGGGAATATGGATGAGTAGGTTTGGGGAGTACATGGTCAGGATTTTTGGAGGTATGCTATAAAAATTAATGCAAATGCGTAGAAATAGAATATACATGATTAATATTTGGTGACATTACCTAATTTTACATTAGAGGGAGTAATAGATAACTGTTTAGATTGCCAGCGAGAGATGTTTTGATATTAATATGCTCTTGTATGTAAGATTATGCAAGGAAAATAGAGAGAGAGAGAGAGAGAGAGAGAGAGAGAGAGAATAAAATTCACGAGTAGTGAAAATCAGAAAACTTTTTAACATAACCCACCTGTAGAACTACTAGATGGATTATGATAAAAAAAAAAAAAGGCATCCTCTATAATCTGGGTTAACCTAGATAGAGAGTGATCTTTCTCATTCTCTTCTCTATATTCAAAGTTAAGGGATATAAAGTATAAACCAATTTCTACACAGCATCTTTCTCGTTCAACAATAATCTCATGAGAAGGGTGGTGACCTTTTGTGATTCTATTGATTGCTTCAGCTCCATTTCTACTATTAACTAATGGGGTAACCGTGGGGCTTCGGATCTTTCAAATGAAAATGCCTAGAGCTATCAAAATTTGAATGGTGTCCGGTCAGACTTAAATTTTGTTTCCCTCAAGAAGCAAATTTAGCAGTGAAGAATGTTCTCTTCATGTTACTTGCTATTTTCAAAATTATAGATTATTTCAAAATGAGATGCTGACAGCAATTTTATTTGAATGTAATCACCTTACAAGATAAATAACCTACTCGTTTGTGATGCAGGTTGTACAGTTTGCTAATAGTTTGGTTGATGCTAGGAATGAGCTACAGCACAAGTACGTCTGCTACTTAATGCTACTATGATAGAATTCTGATTATTTCCTTTTTAGTCTTGAAAAATTATTCAAGATATTATATCATAGTGTTCTTCGTAGTTGGCGCAATTTCAGCCACAGGGAACTTCTGTAACCTGATTGTGGTTAATTATTATATATGCATTCAGGTCTTCATGATAGGTTAAATTTTACTATAATTTCTGGAGTTTGTGACTTTCGCTTATTATATTTTTAAGCATCTGACTTGTATTGTAAGGCACCGTCTTCCTGTGAAATTTATGCCGCAATTGAAATTAAAACTCAGTTTTGAGTGAATTCAAATTCTTGTCAAATTAAAAAGAAATAAATTTCCCCTGTTATTCTCTTACTATGATAGGGCTGATACAATGCAACGCAAGTTTGTTATAACGAAGGCACTATTATTGAAGGCAGACAGATCTTCCTTTGATCGCCTTCATCAACAGGTTTGTGCTGTCTGCAAGATATCTCAAAGTAAAACTTTATGTCATCCATCTTAAGCATGCAGTCACTTCCATTGGGTAACCAATTTTGTAATATTTCAGATATACAAGTTGGAACTTGAACAAAAGCGATTAGAAGAGGATGCTTTTGTTTACAACTGGCTTCAAGAACAGCTTAAACTCTCTCCGGCTTACAAGAAGGTATAATAGCTCTCACCAGCGGCTAATTGTAAGGAGATGGGTTAAAGCCTTCTCTCTGAAGGTGGCCATTTAAACTTTTGTTGCAAATTGTGCTGATTGTGCAATCCTCTGTCCTTACAGATGCTTGAGATTGAAACTTGCATGGAGGAGGCAAAAAAATCCTGTGAGCTTGAGGAGAACGAAGAAAATGAGTTTTCTGACATTTCGTTTGAAGAACTATTAGCGCAAGAAAAAAAGGATTCATTTTGGTCAGTTGTTTTCCTATTTCCATGCTCTGGGAATGTTTGTGCTGTGTCCCCATTCTGTTTCTATCCTCAAAATTCAGTTGCTCACCAAATAACTAATACTCTTTGGAATATGTTTGTGCAGGCAAAAGGCTGCAAAATCCAAGCAATGCTCAAGCTAATGAATGGCAGTGCTAGATTGGCTAACTGTAACCGTTGTTAATTTAATTTAACATGTGTACATCCAAATCCCACGTTTGTAGTCTTTTACTGTTACAGAAATATTCATTTTGGTTCTTATTTTTCGTGGAATAGATGAAACAAAATCTCTGAATTTCCTGTTGGTGCTCAGAAATCATAATATATAATGGAATGAAATGGCAAAAAATGTTGTGAATGAAAAATATGTATCATTGGCAGAAAAAGAAAGACAAATATCTCAGTCACAAGTAATAGAGGGAAGAAATAGTATCTTGAGAGAAGAGAATATAAAGTACAAAATAAATTATGAAAGTACTCTTTGTATTGAATATAATGGATGTTAAATATCTTAATTTCTATGCGATGGAAAGAGATAGCTTTTATCACCCAAAAAAATGAAAAAGGAAAATAGCTTTCTCTACAGATGAAGCTTGTTATGTGAAATCTAATGAACGAGTTCCAGCCAAACTTTTCTATGCTTCAAGTTGCAACCCAAGATGAGAGCTTCTTGAGCGCGTTACGAGTGTGGGTATTGTTCCTTGTCACTAGAAACCGATCTGCCATGAAAAGTCCATATAGCTCCTAAAAATGTAAGTTGTTATAATTAGGGTAAATTTACAAAAATATCCACGAGTTTCTACCAAAATAGCGTTAAACATCATATGCTTTTAAGAAGTGCAAAAATACATATTAATATTAAAATTGAGAATAAAAATGTTATGATCGTTAAATATAACTTAAAACCATTATATATGCATATGTGATACTATTATCTTATATTTAACAGTCACGTAATTTTTGTTATCATTTTAATTGATTGAGTGTATTTTTGCATCCCTGCAAAAAAATGTATAGCTTGGAGATACTTTTAATAAGTTGATGGATATTGTTATACTTGTTTAACCCTTGTAATTATAAACAAGACGAGCGCCAGATTGGATGTGACAATGGGCCGAGAGAAACAAGGACTTGCAAAGTGTTTTTTTTCTTTTGGTTGTGTAGCCAAGTTTTACAACCAGCACTTGCCATGTGTTCGGCTAAGGGGGTTTTGGAGTGTAGCCTAAATTCCACATTCATTCTAGTGCATGACCAAGTTCCTTAACTTTTATCTCATTCTCCATTTTTGTGAGAAAAAAAATTATAAACAGATAATATGAGATCTATAGGCACAAATAAATCATCATCAAAGCTAAAAACTCATAATGACTGGACACAAGATAATGGATCCGTTTGGATAACTGTTAAGAAATAACTTTTCATCGTAATGCATTTTGGAAGATGATTTCTATCAAGAATGTATTGTGGAAAATAAAAATTTGTTTGGGTAAACGTTGCAAAAGTGATTTTAAAAGAAAATGAATATCATTAAATAATATATAGTATTTTATATTGTGATAACATTAGGGAAAAATGAAATAATAAAGTAGTTGGAATTTAAATCATAACTTTGAGTGTCTGAGGTCGTGATTTGAAATTTTTATGTCTAGGTCGCAACATGTAGCATTCTAGGTTGATTCTTGAAATATTTAAGTTAAAGACTTCTAATATTAAAGTCTTTACTTAAAATGCATTGAGTAGAAGGTTTTTTTTCCTTTTCTCTATAATGCATTTTAACTCCGGAATGTATTTTGGACACAGTTTCTCTCAAATACACTCCTCCCAAAAATGCATTCCTCATACTTTCAATGGATTCCCAGACACACCAATATTGAAGTTTGAAGTAATTCTAATAGAATCATTTAGACATCTTTTGTTTTTCATTTTAGTGCGTGTCAATATCATATTCACTCTTGTACCTTCAGCAAGCCTATATTGATGTGTATTTTTCTCTGCACAGATTTAGGATTATGACTACAAAGAATATTATTCTTTATTATTTTGCCTTTTTGCCTCAAGGTTTGACATGATATCAGAGCCTCTACCTTTTATCAGCCCTGTTTGTCAGTTGTCACTTTGCCTTCTACCTCTAATATATCCTCCACCATTATTACCTCTACCTCCTTTTCTTTTTCCTTTTTTTTAAGCATTACTCTTACCTCTTTTCCCTCAAATGTTTCTCACCATATTACAATCAAGCCTGCACTAGGTAAGTTATCTTGTACCGAGTGGCCAAATAGCTCCAAAATCTATTTTACCCAACCGATGACTTTTCTGTTTAAATATTGATTCAAATCCTCAACCAGATCCAATTCACGGAATTAAAAAGACGCTAAGTGGTATGAGCAAGACCAGCTAGTTAAACTCGGAGGTTAAATGGTCAAATTCTTACCAAGCTCCTTCACTTACAATCAAATTAAACAAGTTATCATTGAAACTCCTTCCCTCTTCTCCGATAAAATACACTTGGTTGTGGCATGGAACCAAAGATCAAGTTTTCTGCATTCCCCCAGTCAAGTGGACATAAAAAAGCATAGGCAACGTACTCTAATTCTTGATATTGAATAACATCATTAAATTGTTACATAGACACACAAAAGTTGTGCAGGCATCCCATTGCTTCAGAATGGTACAAAGTTATATGAAATGTGTAACAAATTAGCAGTCCAGATTCTTCAACCCTAACCGTCTAACATCACCAAAAAGGGGTTCTCAAGGGAGGTCAAGAAAATCTGTTCCCAGACTTCACAACCATAGAGCCTCTCTTAGATTTAATCTTTCATCTTGTAGTTGTCCATTATTTGTATTGTCTAATCAATCAATCTTCACAGAAGAGTAGATCTTGCGGACAAACCAGAAGCAAGCATAGAAGCCAATAGTCCCCGTCAAGACAAAGAAAGCATATGAAACAATGATCATATACCCAAAGTAAAGGATGCCTGACACCAACTTAGTAATCTCCAGTTTGGTGAAGAAGTAAAATATGGAGTAGAGGAAAAGGTAGAGAGCAGAGGACCCAGCTGTGAGGTAAGATCTCCACCACCAATTGTAGTCTTCACTGCACAGTTGAAAGTAGCAGAGCACGATCGTAATCTCTGCGCAAGTGAGTAGTAGGATGACGAACACTATGAAGAGGAAGCCGAAAATGTAGTAGAACTGATTCAGCCATATTGATGTCAGGATGAAGAAAAGCTCAATAAACACAGCACCAAATGGAAGAATCCCTCCCACGAGAATGGAGAAGGCGGGTTTCATATACCATGCCAGCTCCGGTACTTGCCGAGGAATTTTATTGGTCTTCACTGGGTCTTCAAGAGCTGGTTTTTTAAAACCCAAGTAGCTACCCACAAAGACCAAGGGCACTGATATTCCAAACCATAAGCAGACAAGAGCAAACATTGTTCCAAAAGGCACAGCCCCAGACGATTGCTCACCCCAAATTAATGCATTCAGCACAAAGAAGACTGTAAAAAGAATGCCTGGAAACATAAATGCAGTCTTTAGGGTATTCCGCTTCCAATCTGTGCCCTTGAACATTTTGTACAACCGTGCTGAGGAGAATCCGGCAAACAAACCCATAAAAACCCACAATAGAACCATAGCAGTCATGAGACCTCCTCGGTTAGAAGGAGACAAGAATCCGAGCAAAGCAAATATCATTGTCACAAGTGTCATTCCAAATATCTGAACACCAGTGCCAACATAAACACAGAGCAAATTTGAATTGAGTGGTGGCCTGAACACATCTCCATGGAGAAGTTTCCATCCTGTCTCTTCCTGGGCCTCATCTTGGGTCTCCAGCTGGTTGTAATTGGCAATATCTCGGTAAAGTGTTCTCATCATGATCATTGCCACCATTCCAGAAAGGAAAAGAACAATCATCAGAGAGTTAACAATGGAGAACCAGTGGATCTGATCATCATTCATTAGAAGATATGTGTCCCATCGAGATGCCCATTTGATTTCACTTTCCTAAAAAAATGCCAACATTGCTTACAGTATCATATCAACGACTGAGGTCAAAAAGGACAAGAATGACCAAGAATTTAATCAGAGATACCTTGAAAGAAACATCATATGTAAATACAATATCCTTGTTGGCATCAACTTCTTGTGGAACAGTGCTACCTTGCATCATATTCTTGGTGTCTTTATTGCATGTAGCCACCTGCGGATTCTTCTCATCCCACTCCTTGTATTCATGATTAATGCTGATTACAATTGAAGGACTTGTATGAGTAAGAGAGGAAACATGTATAGTAATTATTTAACATTGAGATTCACGCAGCCAAACAGACAATATCAATTTAATTGGAAAATCTAACTGGATCCTGAGGAATCAAGCTTGAGAGAACTGTTAACAAGCAAAGAACGCATTAGAGTATGACACTCAACAGTAATGAGGGTGGGACTTGGGAGTGTGCAAGAGCACATTTTTAAGATGTCTATGACAACGTGTTACCTTGAAACGAAATCAACATCACTTAGCAGGTAAAATTATTAGACTTATCTTGCTTAGTTATGCTTTCTCTCAAACAACACTACTACTCACAAAATGATGTTGAGATGCTTCAACATTTTATGCCAGGACAATGAATGCAAAACCTCACTAGAGAGAGCGTAAAGAAGAGCACCTGTTCGGTGTAACCTCAAACCCAACAATACGAGCAGATTCAGGGTCCTCATCCTTGTGATACATGACTCTGAAACTCAAGTGGTTGTTGATGAAATACTTTTCCTCCTTGCTCTGTTGTAAGATTTTAATTCCGTAAGATTTTTAATTTGAATTATGAGATATATGTACAAAATAAATGCATTATGTGTAAGAGAGTTACCCCTTGATAGTTTCCTTTGAACCCCACACGAAAACCATGTTCATATGTTGTTGACTGACTTCCATCCCTCCTTTGTCTACGGACAGCAACAGGAAGATTATCCAAAATCCTGCATGTCAATTAAAAGTCAGGTCAAATAAACCATAAAAATAGACTAGTAGCACAGTCCAAATTGCCTTGTGAAGTCACTTCGCGTAATCAAGGCACTAAATAGCAGGAACATTTAGACAATCATGCAACTGGCAAAGATGTTTCAAGTTCTTTACCAGAAAGAAAAAGAGCTACCATTCATTCACAACTTACATGTGCACACGATATTCATCATCAATTTTTTCTTTAAAATTTTTTGCAGCTTCAGCATCCAACTTTACACGACAAGCTACAGTACAAGACTGCCCCTTTCTCATTTCAAACTGGAAAAAAAAATAGAATCCATACTTCAGTTCCACATCACCAAAGAAGCAATAGTAACGAAAATACAAGGCCTCATTGTCCCTGAAAATTTTAAAAGGATACGGCAATAAATGCCCACCGTATACACTGAATTCTCAATTCGATCACCTCAAAGAACTTCACCCAAATTTTCTGCACTGTTCAAAATCTTTGGGGGTTTGCAGTACTTTAAGTAGTAGTAGTCATAGGGAAGCTGAGTTTTCGTAGATGATAATTTGTTCACTTTGACTGACAAGCGTTCGCCCTGGTCCCATAGTGCAAATGAAAAATTAATATCCTCTAATATAACTACAAATCAAATGGAAAAAAAAGAAAAAAGCTGTTCTATGTTTGCAAATGACAAAGTTATTTTTCAAGAACATAGCACAACTAAACGGACAGCTGAAGCCATACTAAATACCATTTAGGTCACAACCCCATATATAGCTGCCTAACAATCTGCCCATTGATCTAAACTCCAGTGTTCTGTTTCATGTGCATCAATCAAATTAAGAAAAAAATGATCCAGCGGGCAGCATTTGCAATAAATGATATAGAATAACAAAAGGTGAACCCATACTCAAAGAGAAAATCAGATTTCCAACCTCAGGAAATATATCCCGCAATTCCAATTTCTTACAGGCATATTCACAAACAGTTTCTAGAACAATATCCTACAGGGGGGAATCCATTTTATTTCAAGTCAATCCCCGATAAACATGAGTTCGAGAAACCTAAGAATGGCAGTCTAAACAGAAAATAAAACGCGAAAGTAATTCACTTCCCCCCATTCCACAATCAGAATGATGACCGCCAAAAACATGTCTGCTGAGATCACACCTAAAACTCTAGATCCAACCATTTGAAGACGGAAACAACCCAAAACTCAAAAGCTACAACTTGGCAGAATAAACATGAAGTAAAGCATGAATCAACCAGGTGGGAGAAGCGAGAATGAGAGGATTATAGCATACGGTTTGGAAATCGCGAGGAGCAACGCCGGGAAGGTAGAAGGAGTGAGCGGAGGAGATGAGAAACAGAGCTAGGAAGAGGTAGGTGCTCGTGCCGACGAAGATCGGAGCCATGATCTTCTGAGTTGCAGTGAGGACGAACGAGACAGTCAGTCACGAAGCGGTAAAGAAGAAGGAAATCTTACACTGATAAAAAAAAATGAGGAAATCTTCATCGAACAGTGAAATTACAAAAAGTTATTAGTTGTATCCTTTCCCAAAAAAAAAGTAATAACTTTTTGGCATGATAAAAAATATTAAATGAAAAAAATTAAAAAAGCGGATTTTGGAAATGTTATGACATAATTAGACATTTTGCATTGCACAAAATTTAATTTAATTTATTGGGAAAGTGAGTTTCAGATCCCAAGTAAGGGACTTAACCATCAAATGATCTAAAGATTCAAAAAACTATTATAAGGTCCCAAAAGTAACTGCTGAGGTTGTTAATGACAACCTCAGCAGCTTCTCTTGAGATCTTATAATAGTTTTTTGAATCTTTAGGACCATTTGATGGTTAAATCCTTGTATGGGACCTATAACTCATTTTCCCTAATTTATTTAACATCAGGGGTCAAATTGCACTATTAAATAGTTGAGGGTGCTAATTGCAACTTTAAAAATAGTTTGGGGTGAAAGATGCAACTTTACCCTGTAAAATTTGGTACTTTTTATACTGATGTGTTCCATTTCTATTAATTTCACTGCATGTGACTTATATTTGTCTTGTTTTTTTTTGCCAGTGTTCTTGCTTTTAAACACATATAATTTTTATATATTAATTACAAATTTTAATTTTAATTTTTTTTAATTGAAGATTCATGTGTTCTAATTTTAAACTGTATCCAAACAATTAATTAGAGAACATGCTAATATTTTTTGGGGGTGGGGAATCATTTGGAAAAATATGGGCTTACTTGGAATTCTAATGGACTTGGAAAGTAGTTTGGAAAATAATTTTTTTAAAAAATTTAGATCCTGGATTATACTAAACTTGTAATTTACCTTAGGTTTGCTTAATAAGTTCTCAGCGCCACTTCCAAACCCACTAGCAGAGTAATATCATATGTTTGAAAAATAAATTATACTATTTTCACTTTTTTTCCTTAATTAATTAAAAGCTCTTATTAAAATTAATTACTTTCTTAAATCTGTAAACTCCTTAATTATTTAGAAAACTCACTTTTTTAAAGGAATGAAAAGAGCACCCAGAAATAAATGAAAAGAGCATATCACTTCTTCTGAGACCAACAAGGATTTATTTGTATTTCCCCTGTAACATTTGAATTTAATCACATTTATATGTTTAAATTGTATTATTTAAAATTTGAATTAGACGTTTTATGTTCAAGTTATGGTGTATTTTTATAAATTAAATTTATGAAAAAAAATAAAAAAAAATAGTATGAGAAAAATATGAAAAGAAAAGCCAGCAATAAAGAGAGGCCTCCAATGCAGTCTGCAGATGGGAAAAAGGATAGAAACAAACATATTATGCACTGTCGAAGTTATCCTCGTAAAAGAAGCTAGCTTTTTGCCTTCAAGACTTGCTGCCACTGATTCACAGAGTTTCTCAGCTATCTCTTCAGCCTACAGGGGCATATTCACATCTTGCAATCAATATTAGCTGACCGGCAAAATTCAAAGGACCAGATATATAACTAGTTATGTAAACAAGTTAAAAAAAAGGATTAAAACTGATTAATACAAATGCATACCACATTCTTGGTCATGAGCCTGTCCTTCAGAGCTTTCAAAGCTGGTTCCAGGTCTGACTTTTCCAAGTTAGCCTTTCCTGCAAATACTGAGCACAAGGATGTGCATGAATATTAATATTGCCCATGTCGGGGAAGTCAACAAACAGAAATAATGAGCCTAAAGCCAAAGCAAACTTTATAAACGGGTAAGTGATACATGCGCAAACTTATTCGCATATTAACAACTATGAAATTTTCATCTCAGTAAACAGACCCCTTGATTATAAAAACACTAGATTATAAAAATCAACAAGAAGAAGAAGAAGAACGGTCGAGTAGGTAAACGAAAGACGAATTTGAAGAAGAAGAAGAAGAAGAAGAAGAAGAAGAAGAAGAAGAAGGGTCGAGTAGGTAAAGGAAAGACGAATTTGATATCTGAGAGGAGGAGGAGGAGGAGGAGGAGAAGGGTCGAGTAGGTAAAGGAAAAACGAATTTGATATCTGAGATGGGGTGTTTCATGCAGAGAAAGGAAGATCAAAACAATGGCGGAGAGAAAGGTACCTGCAATTCGTCGGAGCTCAGACAAATAAAATCTGCAGAAGAACAAACGTGCATGTGTATACCTACTGTATAGACACGCACATACATACAAAATCTAACAAAGAAGTGTGCATGGCCTTCGTTCTTAGTATATCACATCAAATCAAAATGCTAGATAAAAGGATAAAATATATGTTTGAGTTTGGGTGAAGTGTCATCACCCTAAAATATTTTTTCTGGTTAATAAAATCTTCTGTTACCTCAGTTTTATTCCATTTTGGCTTAATTCTTAAATTTTAAACCACGATTTTGGTTGCTTATTTATGGTAATATTATTCAAATTTTTATTAAATTATAAGAATTAATATTCTAAATGTAAAGAAACTTAAAAAGACTAAAATAAAAATAAGGGCAAATTTAAGGTGTTAAAGATTGTATTAACGCAATATTTTTAATGTGCATTAAGTATCATAAA
>JANTPZ010002086.1:0-31612 GCA_025593235.1 Vachellia pachyceras | reverse complement strand
AAAACAACAGAATTGGCAAAGATTTACAGGACACTTAATGCAAGCGAGGTCATGGTTGGGGTACACGGTGCTGCGATGACCCATTTTCTGTTCATGAGGCCTGGTTCTGTGTTCATTCAAGTTATTCCTCTTGGAACATCTTGGGCAGCAGAAACATATTATGGTGTGCCTGCAAAAAAGCTTGGATTGAAATACATTGGGTATGAAATCCAGGCAAAAGAAAGCTCTTTGTGGAAGAGGTATGATAGAGATGATCCCGTTCTTAGAGACCCAGAGAGTATTAACCAGAAAGGGTGGGAATTCACTAAGAAGATCTATCTTGATAGTCAAAATGTTACGTTGGATCTCAGAAGATTCCAGAAGAGGTTGCGTCGTGCTTATGAATACAGTGCTTCTAAATTAAATAATAGGCATCTATCTCAATAAACTTCATTTGTCTCATACTTTCATGTAACTATTTCTTTTGCCATTTTTTCATTCTTAACTTGTGCAACTGGTTGTTTGCCTGTCGCATCCTCCTCCTCCTCCTCCTCCTCCTCCTTTAATTTCGCTTATGTAAAAAAGAAAAACAGAAAAAAAAACGAAAAAAGAGGTACATTAATGATAGATATTTTCACTGGAAGCATTCCATGTTGTACATGTCAGTTTGGTACGACAAGGAAGCATGTGAACGTTGGGCAAATTCGATGGGGACCACTAACGGCTATGCAATTCAGGGTTAAGCGCAGATTTTGGTATGCTGACATTTTTACACCTTCAAAATCTATTCTTAATTTTAAGAATTTCTATGTACCTTTTAGAAGTATGTGATATTTAATCTTTAAAAAAAAATTATCGTGGAAGTCACCTGCACTGTAAGGGAGGAAGATGCATTTTCTAATTAGTGGATCTTATCCTCAAACATGTAATCATCATGGTGCGGTAATGCAGCCTCCCCTTTTGACTAAAGAAAACATTCAACCATACAATAATAACAGAGAGGCAAAAAAAAAAGGAATTAATTTCTTATTCGAAATATGTAATTTTTCCTACTTCATACACCAACAACTAGTACATTGTTCTTGATTGACCGAATCAGCAATAAGGTTCTTGCTGCTGAACAAAAGTGGGCAACTTTTGTCAACAGTGAACAAAAACCAGAGATTTGGGGTGGGGGGGGATCAAAACTTCAATTTTTATTAACGTAATTTCATAATTACAAGAACTAGGAGAAGCTGACGTCCTAACCAAGCAACCTACACGAGTTAGTCTCAGCGTGCTTGGAGTCAAAGCACCACCCACAGTCAGTTCCCTACTTTCCCTATAGCCACCGTTTTCCACTGCTGGTGGCTGATTGTACTGGAGGAGGCGTATTCTTATTCCTCTGTTCCTTATCACCTACAGAAATACCAGCACTCACGAATAAAAAAATACGTAGTCAACGAAAAATATTTGTGAAAATTTTCTGTCTGTGTTTTACTACTTACAGGACACCACAGACTTCCCTCCAAGAGAAGATCTACGAGAGTTTTCAGTCCCCGGCGTTTGAATCCCCGTTAGAGACTGCCTCCTCCTTGTTCTCGGAACGGAACTTGGTGGTGATTTTGGTTCATCTACGTTAGTATTGCTCTTCATAGGCGACTTCACTTCCACCATATTTTGTTGGCTCCTGCAATTTCACATGTAAAGATTCAATAAAAACGACAACCAAAAGCATGAGATGAAAAACTTTGCTTGCTTTATTTCACTTCATCCACCTCCTATCCGGTCCATTAATGAGTTTTCCGATGGTCCGTAAGGATCTCCTTATTTGAGAACTTCTGCCATTTTTACTGCTGCAAACCACATTTGGTGTCTGGAAATCCATGGAAACTGCAACATCACTTCTTGCAGCTTTATATGTTTCAATCTTATCAAACCCCTGTGGTTCAGGCGTCTCAGGTAGTTTAAGAGGATGAACTTGAGCTGTACAATCTATTTTCATCACCTTCTTCTGATACTTGATGCTCATAGGACTCCGAGGAGCTTTAGTGTGCAGCTCTAACTTGGAACTGCTATTGCTGACATGGCCTAATAGTTTTGGCACTGCATCTGCATCTCGCGGAGGACGCTTTTTCTGCTGAGACGCTGAATCCAACTGTAAACTTTTGGTGACATCGGTAACATCTTTTGGCTGTACAGTGTTGTCTTTCTTGATGATGCTTTTTGAACCTTCCAAGCTCAATCTCCTTGAACGAGGCATAAAAGAAGGTGATTTAATCCCACTTTTATCCTCAGGCTTCATAGAATTCTCAATGCTAAGTCTTCTTAGGCGCAATGGAGTTTTCTCAGATGGAGTCCCTGGTTCTTTAGTCCTACTCATCTGTACTCTCTGTGCTTCCTTGTTCGACAATGCCATCTTAAGGCTCTCAACCTGACAAAACAGAGGAAACCAGTTTTGTATAACCAAATTTGTGATACCAAGGAACCCAACTTAGCAAGCCCTGAATTTAAATCGAAAATTTCTTATTCTCTTACCTGTTCCTTGAGTTGCATAACCTCACTACTTTCTCTATTCGATCGAGCTGCTCCAAGTTCCACAGTGGAAACTCGCTGAGCAAACTTTAGAGTACTGATTGTTTCGCCGAAGGACTCTTCTTCAGGACTCACATGAGCAAGCATCAAAGTTTTGGCTTGCCCGCCTGATACAGAAATTACCAAGAGAAAACACTGTGAGCGAAGTGCCTTAATTTCTTGTAACAAGGGAAGGCAACAGAGTGTGAATTACATACCTAAGGAATCCTGCAACAGAAGGGTGAGTTTACTATTCCTGTAAGGGATATGAGCATTCTTTTGGGCCAGGGCTGTGATCACATCCCCCAAACAGGAAAGAGACTTGTTGATGAATTGTGCTTCTTTTAGTCTTTCTCCTGTAACCTCTGACTTCTCGACTCGCTCACTTCCAGCAAGGTCTATTAAATGCAAGCAAGCACGAATGGAGCTCCCAGACACATCTTTGCCATGAACATGCACAGTAAGAACACTGAGATCCAAGTGGAACAGACTCATCAGTATCTCAACTAAACTATTCTATGTTAACATGGCATTTGGTAGTAGAATCTGACCTGTGGGAACGACTACTCCGGTTGTTGATGGAAGTGGAACTAACAGCTCGGTTAACCTCACCGAGTTTCATGAGGCTCAATACATCATGGGTAGATTTTACAGAACGCAATGTAGCATCTGGAAGGTTCAAGCCATTGTCATTACAACTTCGTATCTCTAATTTGTTGTCTGTTTTTTCCTCTGCAAGTAAGTCTCGTACTTGCTCATTATAAATCTCAACCATTTGAACGTAAATATCGTAAGTTATAATGTCCTTTCGTTGGTTAGACATCTGGAAAAGATCATTCAAAGCAAGATAATTAATCCCCATATCTTTAGAAGATCCACCTGATGGCCCACTCTGTCCAAAAAGAAAATATGAACATAGGTTAAGGCCTCGTTTAGATCAAAGGAACCACTGAATTAAATGAAGCAGGAGCAGGTTAGAGCATATCAAAGCATCTTACCATGGTATATGTCTTCCCGGATCCAGTTTGCCCATAGGCAAATATACAAACGTTATATCCATCTATTACAGATCTAATTAGTGGTCGAGTGTCTTTGTATATCTCACCTGAGTATAGAGAATAGTAAATTTCTACACACAGAAGGCATAAAGATAAGAATATGCAAAACTAGTTTATGTTGTGGAGCTACCTTGGCTTGCTGATGGTCCAAAAACCCGATTAAACTGAAAAACCTTCCTTCCATCTTTCTGTGATTTTGATGGATCTAACAGGACTAGAGAACCATCCTTTCCAATGAAATCTACTACATTCTTGGACTCATAACTGAAGGATGGCCTAATTCTGCAGTAAACTCGAATATTACCTGAACAATATTGAATTTGGAAAGGCTACACAAAGTTAGTTTAAGGAAACTTTAAAAGAAAAGTTCCGAGGTAAAAGCAAATTAACCTTTCAGATCTTGGACCATATTGTATAATTTGCTGTTCTCCTTCACAGCCATGTAATATCCACATGCAGCACTGGACATTTCCAGGACATGGCTTCCTAAACTCATGTAGCAATATAGGAATAAACGAGTAAGAACGATATCAACATGTAATGAGGTTAATAAACATCCATATTCCAAGCTTTTTGGGTCTTGGAATATGTAATCATGGATAGAGACAATATAACCAAATAAAGATTATAAATAAGAAAATAAGTAGCTTCCTATCATGTTATAGTTGGCGTAACAAATAATAAACTTGCACAATACAGTGGCTGCCCATACCAAGGTAATTTAGATCTCTTTGAAACTGGGACTTCATCTCTTCAAAGTCATTCTTAGTTTTCAAGAGCAGAGCTTTGAGATTCTGTAAGACACATCATATCTCAGCATTATTATCGGAGTTCAAGTTACATACAAATATGCATTCATAGTTATAACCTTCACAATTAGCAGCTGTGTGTTTGGGAATCTGTTGGAAGAATGATTTTACACAAGCCAAGATAAGTATGTGAAAGAGGTTTGTCTCGATTTGCGCAAACGTGATTCCCAACGTGATTGCCAAACATGCACTCATCAATTCAATTCAATAATTCATTCATATCTACTTCAGAACTAGAAGTGAAAGCAAGCTACATGAAAACATACCACAAGTTCTTTTTCCTGCAATTCAAAGAGATGCTTCTGGCTGCAAGTGCACTTGCTAGTGCAGCCTCTGGAACACTATATGAGGTAAACATCGGTCACATCAACATCTGTCTTTTAAACTTCATGATAATATCCATGTCATAGATACACGAACAAAAGCATTACATTTAAAAGTGGAAGGACTTGAATTAAATCCTTTTCAATTTTCAGAGTAGGGATTAATAAGTCAAAAGCACATTAACATATCCCATACTATGATAAGTTGAGGTTAAATATTGTTTCTTTTCCAGTCAGAATAGCATCACCTTGATCATAAATCCATACAAGGCTTTATTGTGGAACATTAAATCACATAGCAGATGAGAAAAATTCAATCATAGTCTATTTACTATAAAAACATGCAAAACTAATTGAATAAGAAAACCGGAAAAACACTGCTTGCTGCCAAGCATGATTTCTTTACACTTATTTGTAGCTTTGGACATCGTTCTTCACCCTGACACTTACTGGTAAGATGTACATCACAAGAATTATGGAAGAAATATTATATAAAGGCTATTTCATGGATAAATTTTAGTAGATAGTCGTCAGAATAAGTATTACAAAAGCAAAAGGTACCTTAAAACTTTGAGGTGTAGATTCATCTGATGCTGTGGGTGTTGAATTAGGTAATGTGATCCTTTCTTTTGTAAAACCCCTCAGCAGTAATGCTAACTGTTTCGAGTCAAAATGATTTTTCAACTATCCCATTATTTCGGAAAGAAAAATAATGATTATTGATGGCTTATATTTATTTCTACAACATATAAGCGGGATAATATCGTACTCACCTCAGGGAACTTTGTTTGGAGCTGATCCCCAAAACAAGTTGATATGATCGCACTGAATTGCTTAACTGGATCCTTTATCATCAAAAGGAGAAAGATAAAACGTTCAAGAGTTAGTCTACCAAGGTATTTCAATGTGTTAATTTAATAATTTGAACTCAGATGTTTGCATGATTACAGCTCATTGGAATACCTGTTGAGCGTTGCGAAGAGAAGCTGAAAGGTTGCAGTCAATATTTTCTTTGGTGTCAACCATAGAGTCAACCAATAGCTTAACAATTGATTCCACGATTTTGCCTATATTGAATATAAGTATGAGGGGGGAAATAAAAATTTTTGCCAACTGAAAGTGAGAACTGGGAAGTAGGGATAGTTTATCAGGGTCTAGATTCATAGGCTCATGCAAGCTGACTGATCATGATCAGATGCAACTTTCTTTTGAGTTATTTTTATACATATTCCTCAGCATAATGAAGAATTCATTTCTAAATTGAAAATTACAAATTTAGTAAATAGCAAACCTTCTGGTTTCTGAAAATCACCCTCGAGGGAGTGCTCTTTATCTGATGTGGCCGACAAATCCAAGCGCCTACAGGCATCTGGAGAGGTTGCGGCTGAGGGTCTTGAACACATTCTACTGGCAGAGTGCATTAAAAAAGGAGATCTTAAGTGCCTGTTACTTCCATTCTCAGTGTTTGTCCGCTTCCACTCTTGCTGCGATTTAAGCGCTAAAACGCAATCCACAACCTTAGATACCGATCCCATGTCTACAGCATCCTGTACAATAAATAGTCAACCATTCACTGATTGATACTTGTCCAATCCATTAGCACAAGCCTAAAAACAACCTTTTACTTTCCAATTCATTCACTTGATTTGGTAACTAATTCACAAAGTTACCCGTTCAAGATCAGAAGCTTCAAAAGTTGGAAGCTTTAATTCTTCTGCTGCAACCAGGAAATTTCTTACATTTTCAAAGTACTGGTAGGCAGGTAAAGGCTGGAAATCCCTGGCTACTGATTGTAGGGGCATTTGGTAATCCACAACCTTAAAGCCATGAGGGGAAATTGTATCAACCAGATAAAGAGAAAGGAAAAATAACGCAAGACTCAAATTTACGGCCTTACTATTATGAAAAAGCTCCTGTTTGATTAAACGTAATTGTTTGATCATACCTTGGGGACGGCTCCTGCATGAATCTTGTTAATTGCGTTGCAGAGAACGAGACCATTTCTCAAGCAAGAAATGAATTCTCTGTCCGATGGCTGATTGGATATGCCGAGGGGGCCCACTTCCCTTTCAAGCCACTCTGCGGCTTCATAACGTCTCCAAGCTGCAGAAGTTATTTTGATAATCAGTAGATACGGATTGAGATGGAAATGCAGAAGGAAAAAAGAAAAAGAAAAATACAGGGGATATTCTTTGAACACAAACAACAAAAAAGAAAACCGAACCCTGATTATAATGAACAATGGACAAAAAGTAAACTGACCCGCTTCTTCAGCTTTTCGTGAAGCCATATTGAAATCGTGAAAGCCAGTTCTTGAGCAATCCTCCATGAAAAATTTCAAATCTTCTGGCTTCCTACAGAGCGTCGAGTGAGTCATCAAAATGCAGAAATGTCCAGAACCCAAGATAGCAACTTCCTTGCTTTCTTTTGTTGTTTTTCAAAAAAAAAAACAGAGAGGTAAAGAGAAAGAGGAGATAGGCAGAGAGAGGAACAGAGGTTCTTTTATTCACGTGGGTGTTTTCGGCCAGGACCCAAACCCAGAAAACAGAGTGAATATGGCTTTCCGGAATGAGACAGTGAAGGACAGTGACGAACGGCAAGTGTGAAAGATTTTGTGGGGCAACCGCCTGGGCGAATACACGAAGTTCGGGTTAGCTTTGGGTCCGAGGCTGAGGTTAGGAATTTGTAACGTTACCCATGATTTTGAATTCAAATTGGTAGGCCACGTTGTGGGGACCCGGTGGGGAATGCGAAGGAAGTTGATCTCCGTCCGTCTTTCTCATCCCCATCGAACCAATCGAACGGCGCAGATTGATGTGAGAGCCCAGCACGCAAAATCAGGTCCTTCTTTTGGACAATGGGAATTCGGGTCTTCCCCAAGCCCCCTTGCGCTCAACAAGGCGATGAAATAATAATCTCTCACTTTTATTATCCTTAATATATTTATTACGGCAATAGTAATGGTGGTAGATGTATGGCTATATATAATTGCTTAGAAGGATATTTATACTTTCATCTCTAATTTTTAAACTTTTAATTCTCTAAACACTCCCTCCATTCCTATTTATTATATAGGGAGTAAATTGTAAAATTCATATTCTTTTAAATTAGTCATTTTAAATAAAAAATTGTTTCAAATTAAAAATTCATGGTTTTCTTAGTTATTAACCCTGTTTGGAATTACGTTTGAAAAGATCAAACGTACGTTCAACAGTATTTTTCCGTAAAACGAGATAATTTTCATCACACATTTACCTCGTAGTGTTCTCAAACGAGCTCATTAATGATAAGAAACAAAATCTAAAAATATATGATATCACATACATTAGAGTGGTGGCGTACCAGTACGAGGAGAGAAATGTCCTCACAGAACTTGTTCTCCATTTGATGTCAACAGTATACAATACAATGATTAATTCTTATTATATTTAATATTAAGATAGTATTTTTACGTAGTATTAAATCTTAATAATTGAAACTTAATCTAATCATGGAGGCATTCACGTCAATGATAGGGAATGGGAGATATGGTATCTAGAACCTGAATGCGATGAGGGGAGGAAGAGAGGGAAAGAGAGAGGATGTTTGTTGAAAGGACTGATGAAAAGAAGAGAGACGAAAGTCACATTCTGGAAGGGATCCAAATAGGCAGTCAGTTGGCTGTTTGATCGTTAACGTGATTTTTGTGAAAACTTCTAAATACCTCAAACGTACGTTCAACAGTGCTTTTTCGTAAAATGAGATAATCTTCTTCACGTATTTACTTCTTAAATAATAAAAGTATTTTTCCATCACTTTTCCAATCGGGTAAATGTAAAGCTCAAAACTCATAAAACAATTTTTTCATGGGCACAAGAATCTCCTCCCATTCTTTTCTTTTTACCCACCCGATCTCCCGAGCTTCGCCCGAACTAATTTGAACTCGACCCCGCGTCGTGCACTCGGGAAAGGTGGGAAGGTCTCCCAACGGTGGCTGCTTCATTCACAAGGTTCGAACTTAATACCTTGCTTAAGTTGAAACAAACCGCTTACCACTTAATCCAACCAACCGTTGGTTCCTTCTATTCTGTTTTGCACAAAAAGAGATGATTGACGGACCAAAGCGTAGGCGACAATCCCTTTCCAGGCCTAACAACAAAAAGAACAAAAGGCAATGGTATATGTGTAGGTTCGTCTAAAAATGTTGTGCACATTACAAGGCAATGGTACTGTATTTAGAATCGGTTTGGAAGTCCTTTTAAAAATAACTTTTACATATTTTGAGGTAAAATTTATATTTTGGAGAGTGGTTTTTACAGATTTCGTAGAAAAATTTAGATTTTGAAAATGTAATTGTATTTGGGAAATTTTGGATTCTACGGATTACGAGGCAAAAAGTAAGTAAAAAAGATGAAAGAGAAAGAAAGAAAAAGTAGAAAAAATAAAATTTATTAGGAGAGAACGTGCGATTTGACAAGAAACTAATTTTTTCAAAATCTAGATTTCAAACTAAGATTTTTTATCTAAAATAACTTTTCAGAAAAAATGTGAATACTTAAATAAAACATAGATTTTGAGTTAAAATTTAAGTTTTGAAACCAAACATATATTCTGGGAAGTGAAAACAATTAGCCATTGTGCTTGTTTGGAAACACTTAACTCTCACCCAAAAATACGTTCAACAGTGTTTTCCCGTAAAACGAGATAATCTCCTCCATATATTTACTTAAGTTTACGTAAAAATATTTTTCTACTGTTTTTTTTACGGACACCTTTTCCTGTAGTTTGATGTGACCCGCTTCACTATTGCACGTACGTACAATGCACGGCATTCAAAGGTATCGCGAATGGTCCTATAGAAGGCAGCCTTAATACTACATCCACCCCTTGGTATATAAACACACAATTGATCGTTTTGATTACGTGGGCAACCAGTTACATGTAAAAAAAAACATTTTACTGACTTGGAAAAAGGCTGTACCTCCATCTGCTCATAATAACTGGGTAGGGAGAGTGATCGATAACAAGCAACTAGACAGAACTCGTTTAAAAACACGGTAGAAAAATATTTTTACGTAAGTCTAGGTAAATATATGGAAGAGGTTATCTCGTTTAGAGAAAAACACTGTTGAACGTGCGTTTGGCTTTTAGAAACGTTATTCCAAACAAGTCCATTGGCATGTGAAAAGGTGATATAGCTAGGGCCTGTTTAAGAATGCGCAGTAGAAAAATACTTTTACGTAAGGCATAACAAATATGTAAAGGAATTTATCTCAACTCAGACAAAAAAATTGTTCAACCTGCATTCAAAGTTCCTGTAAAATCTGCCAAAAGGAGCCATAATTTCTCCCGACCCAAGTCCTAACTAACCCTCCAGCTGTTTACGTGCCGGAGCAGCATATTAAGACAGAGGAGGGAGAAGAAAGGGATAAGAGAGCTACACATCAAAGAAGAGAACTTGTACTGATAAATTAAGGTGAGAGATCGAAGGGAGTGAAATGATGGTGTTATTTGTGGGGTTGGTTAGTTACGTACTGCAATTGAAGGCGCTTTATTTACAGTAAAAAAAGATAAACAAATCGTGGCTCTGTTTGAATAGCCCGTTGGGAGAATGGACACATATTCTAAGATAAATATGTGAGAAGAGTTTTATCTCGATAAGCGTATGAATGACTTTTGGTTACCCAAACGGGCTAACTAAACAGAGTCAATAATAATGAGTTGAACGGAGAGGAGGGGGGTAGAATGGGGAAATGCTGAGAGGGATACTCGCATTGATGTGGTTATTTATGCCTATGGGGTGGTATATAGTAAAGAGGAGACAGAAGAGAGGTGAGCGAGGATGGGGGAGAGGATCGGAGGGATGCGGGAGGGCGTTGCGATGGGAGGAGGAGTGGCGTGGGAAGACTTGACGGTGGTGCAGGCACACCAGAAGAAGCTGCTGCTCAATAAGGTCACCGGCTACGCCCTACCAGGGAGGATCTTGGCCCTCATGGGCCCTTCCGGCTCCGGCAAAACCACACTCCTCCGCTCTCTCTCCGGTACGCTATCATCACTCTCTCTCTCTCTCTGTCACACACATTTCCCTGCATCTTTGTACACTGTACACCTTCACCCTCCTCACTTCGCAGTTATAAATTACTCTTGTACAAACGACACACAAATATCACGTCCGTACGTGCCTGAATTGAGGGGGAAAACTTCCGCCAACCGTACGTAAGTTTATTGTAAGGTTCAAACGTACGTATGGTTATCTCGATTTTTTGTGAAGGTGCTTTTTTAACGCGTTCCATCGTATAACTGATGGCTTAGCGTCTAAGTACTTTGTACTAAAAAGGACTCATCCTTTTCATTGAAGCTCAATCCAACTCAAATCCAAACTAGTAATTAAAAAAATACCGAATGCTTTATTAAAAGGGGCTTCATTTCATGGGGATATAACTTTTTGCTTATGTATTTATATACACCAGGTTATATATTAGTTAATTATAATTTCTTAAGATATCTGGAATGAAGTTATAAAAGCATGTCCATACAAGTTGGGATAAAACTCCCTCATATGCTCATTTCGTAAATTGTAAATTAAGTTAGAAAAGTAGCTTCCACTATACACGGACCTATGTTCTATTCAGTGGGTTCAACCGCACACCCTGACTTCCAAAAAATTAGATGTATATTAATTCCATATGATTTATATTGCACTCACTCATTTGCTAATTTTAAACCCACTAAATTTTTGTTCAAATTCTTCTTAAAACATATTAAGAATAAGTTCTACTTATCTTGAATCCCTGAATCACGGTTCAAAGTCTGCCATTGGCTTCCGCCGCTTATTCAAACAAGCATATATACTAGTATATTTAATTTGCTTTCTGTTTACAATTATGTTTACATTACCGCCTGCTATTGGATCTTACAGGACAAGATGCAGTGATGATATTCATAATTGTAGAGTAGACTACACCGTGCTTGTTTAGGAAACTGTGGATTACGCAAATTAAGATAAAATCCATTTAATATATCTATCTGAAACCATGTAAATCACTTGAAATAAAGACCACGCTTGTTTAGGAAATTGTTAATTACGTAAGTTAAGATAAAACCCACCTTATATACTTATCTGAAATTGCGTAAATCACTTAAAGTAAACTAATCCAAAAACTTAATAAGACATTGCTTGCCGTAATGTTCTAAAATAATGTTCACGTAAAATTAAATAAAATTCTCATAACATATTTAAAATATATTAGAAAAATAGTTTTTACCGTTAATTTAAAATATGTATAAATACTGTAGGATGAGTAGTTATAAGCACACTGAAAAATTCAATACCTGTCAATGCGAGTCTGTGACGTTTTGGTTAGGGTGACCTTGAAGGATTTTCTATAAACGGGAGCTTTGTTGATTTGGTCACTTTGCAGCCTTATATATATACTCTTATAGCTGACGATACAATAAACAATTTTTACTCCATTCATTCAAAGTCTGGATCGTCAAAGGGCATTTGTTATTCTTTTAAGACCCTGTTCCACAAAAAAAAAAGTTAAAAACTGTGGATTTACTTTTCTGATAAGCACTTATATCTAAATTCTAAAATAATACTATTCAAGACGATTATTGAGTATTAAATTGATTATCTCTGGCAATGAATATTTAAACATTAATTTGTTAACTCAGTAAAACCATGAGTTTCATAATCGGAGGGATTATTATTATATCTTGTCTACGGGGCACAAGTTTACCGTTAATCCTATAATTTTACTCACTTTCATTTACCATAATCTTTTATTTACTGGTTGGGAATTAAAAGGGCAACTAAACAAACAACCTTGAAAAGAAACAAACAGAAAATAAGGTTCATGGCATTATTAGACCGTAGGGCCGTTATATTGGGCCACCAGGGCCTCCCTCCTGACAGGAGGATCATCGAAATTTGACATTACCTGACCCTTTTCAAGCGATGTTTGGTGTTGACCCGAAGGTTGCCGTTGCCTGGTCTTGGGGTGGCGCCACCCCGACCGCGTTTTCGTTACGCGCCGCTCCGAACTGTTGGGCACCAGTCTTGTTTTTTTTTTTTTTGGGAATTTGCTGTTTCTGTTGAAAAATAGTCTTCACGTTTTGTACAGGAAGACTTGCTGGGAACGTTGTCGCCACCGGCAACGTTCTGATCGGCGGGAAGAAGGGATGCTTCAAATGCAGAGAAGTGGTAAGATAACCCGTCTGCTGCTAAACCGATAAAACTTTTCCTTACCAAATTCACTACTATTTCCGACATTGTTAAAGGTCGTTCCTCTCTGCAAATAGTGGCTGTTTTGATAGTTTGGTTGTTTTCAATGTTATCCAGTCTTATGTGGACACAGAAGAACTGTTCTTGGGGACTTTGACGGTAAGAGAAACCCTAGCATACTCTGCAAATCTGAGGCTTCCTTCGAGAATGACCCGAGAGGAAATAAGTGAGGTGGTGGAAGAAACCATAATCCAACTGGGTCTAGAAGAATGCGCAGACAATAAGCTTGGGAACTGGCACTTACGTGGCATTAGCCGTGGCGAAAAGAAGAGGCTTAGCTTTGGCCTTGAGATTTTGACACAACCCGACGTCTTGCTTCTGGATGAACCCACAAGTGGACTTGACAGTGCCTCTGCTCTCTGTGTGTTTCAAACCCTATGCAGCATAGCTAATGATGGAAAGATAGTTATCTGTTCCATTCATCAGCCCAGCAATGAAATATTTAACCTTTTTGACGATCTTCTCTTGCTATCGAGCGGAGAAACTGTTTATTTTGGAGAAGCGAAGATGGCTTTGAAGGTAAGCAATTTGGGAAAACTAAATGCTTCAATGAATTTAGTGCAAATTCAGATTTCTAATTGTGTCTTGGGAACAGTTCTTTGCTGATGCAGGGTTCCCCTGTCCAACCAGAAGAAATCCTTCAGATCATTTCCTTCTCTCTGTCAATTTGGATTTTGATGCCATTGATGCAGCTCCGATGAGATCTGAAGCAAGTATTGTTAGTTGAAGCTTGTTATTTGCATCTTTCTTGAAAAAATATCTTGCTTCTGATTCTGAATGTTAATTTCATGCTTGACAGCATACGTCATCAAATCCTGCAACAGGCAAGAAAACAGAAGAGATTAGAGCCACACTCATCGAGAGTTACCAAAATTCAGAGCAAATGATCAATGCAAGAAGGAGAATTCAATGTTTGAAATCCAATGTATGAATTACTCAACATTGCCTATCATTCATATGTAATCATGTATTTCACGTTCACGCACCTTAACCATGGGAATGCACACTAGTTGCCTTTTCTTTTTTCGTTCATTTTTATGCTACTGATATATTAAGAGCTGGTAAAGTTGCAGGGAGACCAAGTAATCGAGTCCAATGCAAGCGGCAGTACCAGCTGTTGGAAGCAGCTCTGCACATTGACCCATCGATCATTCTTAAATATGTCAAGGGACATGGGCTACTACTGGCTCAGGATTTTTTTCTATTGCGTGGCAGCCTCTGGTATTGGTCTCTTCTTTTTCCATCTTGGTACTGACAAGGACTCAATCTTAGCCAGAGGAAAGTGTGCATCATTCACATATGGGTTCATAATTTGCCTGTCATTTGGAGGATTGCCACTTTTCATTGAAGACTTGAAGGTATAGTGAACTGAAAACTCTTTTTCTACAGAAGCTACTGAAACTCTTGTTACACCCTATGCTAATGCATTCATAACCCCAACAAAAATCAGGTGTTCTATGGTGAAAGGTCAAAAGGGCATTATGGAGAAGCTGTGTTTGTACTATCAAACAGCCTATCATCTTTACCTTTCCTACTTGTTACGTCATTCTTCTTTGTCACAATTTCATACTCCATGGTGAAACTTCATCTGGGTTTAGCTCAATGTGTTTTTTTCTTCCTCAACTTGTTCTTCTGCCTATCTGTCGTTGAGGGCTGCCTTATGGTAGTAGCCTCAGTGGTGCCTAATGTCCTGATGGGCATAGGAGTAGCAACTGGAGTGACTGTAAGGAAACATAACTCAGTGTCTCAGCCACCAAAATAAATTTTCTTTTCCAGAAATTGATGAAAACCTTAACTGATGGTGGTGACTGCAGGTTTTCATGGTGATGTGTTCTCCATTGTTCAGACCACTACCTGACCTTCCCAAATTCTTTTGGCGCTACCCCATGTCCTACTTGAGCTTTGCTACTTGGGCAGTGCAGGTACAAAATTCAGGGTTAGAACTAAGTTATGAGATCCATTAATGTCTTTCTTTCTTTCTTTTTTTTTTTGAATCATATTGTTATGATCTGCAGGGACAACTTAAGAATGACATGATGGGGCTTGAATTTGATCCTCTGATTCCTGGTAACACCAAAGTTACGGGAGAGCAAGTCCTGAAACTGATATTTGGGGTTTCATTAAATCATGACAAGTGGTGGGACCTAACAGCATTGGTTACCCTCTTTATAGCTCACCGATTTATCCTTTTCTTAGTGCTTCGGTTTAACAAAAGACAGATATCACCCTTGCTGTGGTTTTATGCCAAGGTAAGTCCACACTATAGCGAACGACTTTCACCGAGGAAGAAGCAGCCTCGTATCAGTTTCAAGAAACAGCAAGCTGTTCCATTATCTGCTGAATAGGGTAATTATGTCTTCAAAAGATGCAATATAGTTATATATCATTATAATGGTCGATTTCTTCGTTTACCCCACAAACAGGGAAAATGATGCAGTAAAACATTTGGATGAATATATAGTCCTATTTTGGATTGTTTATTTGTGTTGTCTGTATCATTTGTGTGGTCCTTGGGTATGCATTTAAGGCTGCAATAACTCTATGAGTCGTGCTATTGTACGGTATCCAACTACCCTCACCGACTGCGGCTATTTTATAGGAAGGGAGTTCAGAATTGGAATAGCCAGACGTGGAAACTTGGAATTGATCCTATATTCTTATTTGATTAATTTCAAGTGTGTTCTGAGAGCATTTGTTGACTCAAACCTGTCCACCCCAGTAACGTTTGTGGATAATGGCCAGGAATATTATATGCCAGAACAAAACAGATTAATGGAAACAACATAATATCTGAATTTAGTTCAATTGATGGCAGTTTGCCCGTGGGATAGCTATGACATGACTCGTCTAGTTGCAATTCCTTTTCTCTTTGCTTTACATAATATTTCATTGGCCAGTTTGCCCGTGGGATAGCTGTGACGTGACTCGTTTGCTTTACAATTCCCCCCCCCAATATTTCGGCCAAAAAAAAAAATTTCCCCATATATATTGGTTAGCAATGTTTATTTATATTTTAAAAATAATAGAAATAAATATTTCTCGTCTTTAAAATTATTATTTTTCCTTATGCGAAACTTTAATCAATTATATGGACGCTAACCTCAATGAGATTTATTGCACATTATCAAAATGCACCTTTTTAAGCTTAAGCCACGAACTTCATCAAAATGCACCTTTCAAAACGCTCCTCACATCAACCAGAGACTGATTTTGTATTTTTGTGATCCCGTTAACCAAATTTCTCTGATTTTAAATTCAATACCAGGCCTTTAGTTTAATGCTCAATTTCACTTAACAGGTCATATGATGTTACCTCAAGCGATTCTTGTTTAGATGCTATGACTGTCTTCTGCTCCTCAAGGATTGAGAGTGGAGCAAAGAGAAGACTTGGCATAAACTGATATGTTCCTGCTTCTGGACTGAAAATGTCAACTGAAGTATCATGATCAAGTTTGGTTCACCATTCTGGGTTCCACCATCGCATTCTGTTGTGATTTTAACAACCGAGGATACTGAAACAGAACTCAGAAAGAACGGGATGTTCTCGCATTGAACAAATGCTAAAAGAAAGGATTACAGCGAGTTTAACAACACAAGCATAAAAAATAAATTAAATTCGGACAGAACTTTATTCATTTTATAAATAAAATGATAAAATCTTAAACTTGTATTCTTGCTTGAATACAAGTCAATCCAATCGCCACAATGCTGTCACTGAGAATCATAATTGAGACTAGTACAATTCAAGTTAAAATACAATAAACAGCAAACACCTGTAATGAAGTATTCGAAGCTCTACATGTACAGTCGTCTATGAAATTCCGCATTAGTTCAAGGAATAACTGTCAAAATCGACAGTATTTTTCACCTGACCAATTTGGAACACAAAAAAGAATCACGAAATGAGGGCATGTATCTATCAACCTTCCTCCTCTCTTGAATGTCTGATCCGAGCTATTATTTATTTGCTTCGATGAATTCTCTGTACTCGCTCTTCATTTTCACTCCTGACACAGTCCTGCAATATCAGTTTACAAACATGAGCAGTCACCAACAATCATATGCAAGAAGCAAGTCTGTAACAACACAAGAAGCATCGAGGTAGCAATTTAAATATTAAAGAGACAGATAATGCATAACTTACCCAAGCATCTCCTTGTTTTTGAAAAACTGCACACATGGTGTTCCCATGATACCGGCTGCTTCTGCTATTTCTGGATCTTCCTCTATATCAATCTCAACGAAATGTATATTCTGATCAAATTCGTCAATAACCTGCCATGGGAGACGATCGAGAGAAGAAATTCAAACATTTTTTACTCTCAATACATAATTGATAACAAACTATCAATGTCATAAACCCATGCCCAACATTGAATCATGAAAAGTGGTACATACAAATATCAAGATATCTGAAACAATTATTAAAATGTAACATTTATAATCAAATTAATATGCATATCATAAAACTCAGCAAGGAAAATTGCTGGAGACTTCAAGTGTTCCAAATTAAGTTCTCTACTTAGTGTTCTTGCAGTTAGAAAAATTTAGCTTCGATAAGTAGGGCGCTTTTTAAAAGGTATTTGACACAAGGAATGGCATTGGTTTTGACTTTCAATCCGGCAAAGATATGACACGTGGAAAGAAGTTTCAAGTCCATTATACGTAAAAGCAGGTAAATGTGCTTTGTTCCTCCCCCATTAAGTTCATATTTAATCGGGCAATGTTATGTCATTTGTGTTCATTCCTAGCATGAAAAGAACAGCAGTATCATGTCACAGAAGTTTAATGATTACATAGTCAAAAAACATGGAAAGTACCGGGCTCTATATTCAAGGAAAGTGAAACAGCCAGTTTCTATTTCCTTTTTTTTCTTCACATACCTTGCTGAGAATTGGCTTCAAAGTCCTACATGGACCACATGTTGGCGATGTATATATCACACATATAAGCCTCGGACTCTCGTGGTACAATTTTCGCAGAGCATACTACAAAGAGGATACAACAAATGAAGAAAACATATTATAATTCAAAACCAACATTATATGATAAAAGCCAGACTTTTTTTTGGATACATAATAAAGGCCAGATTTCAATCTCATTAGCATAAGAACCTGGCAAGGAAACCCGTACCTGCCCCTTATGCTTCGTAAGTGTGATATCAAAACCCTCTTGAACATCCCTGTCTGTGAGTTCCTTCTTAACCTCTTCAGCTGCAGGCTGTGACAATTAAACAGACAGAGAAAATTATTGGAACATACTGAAGTCCCATGAATCCAGAGTACAATAAGATCACATAAAAATTGAAGTCTATTGAAGTCAAATACCTGATGGAACTCCACAAGAAGATCATTGCTAACAAGATATCTCTCAGCTGATAAAGCAGCAATGCACCCAGAACCAGCAGCTGTTATTGCTTGCCTCCATTCGTGATCCTATGAGAGCAAAGAGAAAGAAGAAGGATTTTAAGGGAACCTACAGCAACTACAACACACAGGTCATTTCATAAAAATGGTAACATCAAACAAGATAGATTCAGAAAATCTACTTCCTGAAAAGTTATATTATGAGCTCAGCACCAAGAATATTATTTCATAACTACTGATTTTGGTCCTGAATAAGTTTTTGTTTTGTTTTGCAGCAATTTAGAAGCTACAGCTAATACAAAGCCGCCAGAAGAATACACCAGAGGGATATTTACAATGGGTTACCTGCACATCTCCAGCCGCAAATACACCTTCAACTGAAGTTTTTGCAGTTCCCTCTTTAACTAAGATGTAGCCAGAGTGGTCAAGTGCAACTTGCCCTTCCAGCAATTGGCTGTTTGGTGAATGACCGATACCATAAAATAAACCCTTTGCCTCAAGCACAGAATCCTCCTTAGTATCCGCATTTCGAATTAAAATTCCAGACATCTGACCCTTTGTATTGCTCACGACATCCACAGTCTCTGTATTGAAGTGCACGGTGACATTGGGATTGTTGAACACTCTGAAACATTCGTGATAATCAACCTGTTAAACAAACATTCAGGGAGTTGAAAATTCACGTACAAAATGTTTAGTAGTATATAATTTACCTTCACCAAGGAAACCAAACAGAAAGCTCCACACAAAAACACAGACTACCAAGTAATTAAAGTTGGGAAATGTTCATCACATTCAGACCCACCTATCTTGCATAGCTTTGGAAGCCTTTAATTGGTCCCTACGGACAAGTAAGTGGACATGACGAGCATATTTAGTCAAGTATATTGCTTCCTCCGTAGCTGTATCTCCCCCTCCAACTACAGCAAGGACCTGACCCTTAAAGAGAGGGGAGGCTCCATCACAGATTGCGCAGGCACTAATTCCTCTACTCCAAAATTCATCTTCTCTGGGTAGCCTAAGTCTCTTTGCTGTAGCTCCGGTAGCATAAATGACAGTATGGCACTTCACCTGAAATAAAAAGATACAACACACACATAGAAGAAATCAGATTTAATTGACCAGTTAGATTCAAAGATGCAAATACACTTTAGAATAAGCAAGGGTATCAAGAATTTATGCCATCAAATAATATTAAATCAACTTGCGTCTCACCTTACGTTCACTGCTTTGGACTGTGAAAGGACTATTTTTGACGTCAAGAGCTTCAACGTCTTCTTGAAACAATTCTGCACCCCAACGCTCAGCTTGCCGTCGCATCCTGCATAGGCAGGCAGGAAATGTGTAAATTACAAGTTCTTCATGCCAATTAGTAAAAACATAATTGGACTATATCTTTTCTTCTGTTCCAATACTTGTCCATCAGATCGGGACCAGTTATCCCATCTGGAAATCCGGGAAAGTTCTCTACTTCAGTGGTGGTCATCAACTGCCCTCCAGGGACGCCACCCACTTGGTAACCTTCAAACACTACAGGTTTTAAATTGGCACGAGCCGCATATATTGCCGCTGTGTATCCTGCAGGACCTGAACCTACTATAACTACATTCTCGACATCATTTCCTGTGAAAGGGAGGAAAACGTATTAAGAACAATAACAAACAATGCGTTATTATAGCTAATATTCAGTTGACAAGCCAGTACTGCGTTTTCATCAGAAACATCTATATCTGAAAAAGCAGGATCTCATAAACACCAGGGCAGTGTCCTCGAAGCAACATCCGCCAGAAGGTCAAACTTTGGCCTAAGAACGCTAGATTAATTAGATAAGCAGAGGAAAAGATATGATGAGTACAACTTTCCAAAGGAGTCTTTCTTCTAGCGTAACCGATCGGAGAAAGAAAAACCATAGAGAAGTCGCGGCATATTGGTTCAAGTATCCTCCATGCGTTACGCAACCATAACATGATTAATGTTACTAGCTCTACGGTCCAATTTGGCATAAAATTTATACATTACCAACAAATAAACTTAGCAGCTATAAAGTTTTCTCAACGAACATCGCCAATGTGGGTTGACTTACCAAGTTACCGAAATTAAGAGGTACCCGACTGCGAGATTATGAAGTATAGCGTTCTCAATTATTTTGTTTTTATTTTACTTTCGGTGACTGAGTATAGCATCGGCAAATTTTCTATAACAGAACTGGACTTTTAAGTTAAGAATTGGCCATAAACATGCATCTTATCTTTATATTATCTACAAAGCGTGATGACACAATAAAGGGAACAGAAAAGAGGCTGTCCATTGAAGCATCACACGCAGGAGCAAGAAAAGGAGTCGTGGGAAAGCGTGGGAGTGGTTGTGCAGACAAGTGAGTAACCTGGGGGATTAGGCGCCTCCGCGGATGAGGCTCGGAGTCTGGGGAGGGAAGGACGAGCTCGGAGCGAACCAAGGCGGCGAATGGAGGAAGAGAAGCATGAGCTGAGGAATAAGACGGGGTGAGGTTGATGGAAGGAGGTGGAGCAGAGTGTGGCCATAGAGATTCGGTGAGTGTGGAGTCCGAGTCCGAGTCCGAGTCCGATGCCTATCTTGGCAGAGCAGCCATTGAATTTTAAGACCATACAATTAGAGAACAGTAGTTAAAGCGCCATCTCACATCTGCCAGAATTGTTCCCTTCTTTTTTTCTCTGTCATTTCATTTGTTATCAATTTATCATCATCGTACGTGCTTGTGAAACATGCGCTGCCCATGTAAAGAAGTAAGATTGTTAAATAATTTACATTTTGATACATTTAAATTTAATTATATTTGGCTGCAACATTTTTATATTTAATGTTACTTGAATTCAACCTGCCACTAATTTCATTAATAGATAATGCTACGAAAATAATTAATTTTGGGGTAGAATTAATATCCATTACTTAGTAGTGTGTGATGTGATTTTTACACCCATTCATGTTATTTATGGATAAATGTTATTGTTTAGAAATATCATTTCTCCAACTGTACACGTAAGTTAAGATAAAATCATATTAAAATATGTAAAAACCATTTTAAAATCCATAAAAATCATCTTAAAATCCATAAATCATCTAGAAATCCATAAAATAACTCGAAATCTATAAATACATTTCTTCCAACAAAATTCTCAAACATATTCAATGTATTATGCATCTTAGTTTAGAAAAATAAAATATAATTAATTGTGTATATGTGTGTTTGGGGAAAAACAATTCGATTTTTCATCGCGGCAGAGGACTACTTTTGGCTAACGAAAACACCACACTTTTATTAGTGGTCTTTGATCACACACGTTCTATCTCCTCCTCTTACCCTCATCGCACTTCTCTCTCTCATCTCCGACTACGTAAACAAAAGGAGCCAGAGAATCGGAGGAAAGGAAGTCAGCGACGGAGAGAAGGCGATTCCTCCGATCTGGATGTAAGTACAGTGTGTATAAACCAGCTCTGTCACTCTCCTTCCTCCTTGGATGCCAACTCCATTACCATTACCATTACCATTACCCCCCAAATGTTGCTTTAAAGTGGATTTACACCAGTGAACAAGTTGCTTCGTTTTTAACCACTAAAACTGTCAGTGGAGTAAGAGCTGTCGTCGCGCGTGCTGGGAAAATTTCTTGGACCTCGCAGTCATGGACATCGACCTCGACTCCTTCCTCGATTCACATGCTTTCATCGATGATGAAAATGACGACAACGACACTAAGGACGCCATCTTATGTTCGGTTCCTCATCCCACAGTCGATGAAATCCTCAATGACTGTGATACATCCTCATCCTCATCGTCCTCTCCTTCTTCATCGCCATCCTCTTATTGTATCGAAAGAAGCTGACTAAACTGAGCATATAGGAGGACGACAAAGTTCCGCTTTGGATCTCTTGGACAGGGAAACTCGTCCAAAAGAATGAGAGTTTGGAAGCCTGTTAGAGCTCCCTCGCAGCGTAATGCGATTTAAGGTTGAATATAATGACGAAGCCATTAAATAGAGAGAGAGGGTTTTTGTGGGGGGGGGGTTTGCATGTAAGCGGAGATAGTAAAGTTATAAATCAAGATTGGAAGGTAGGAGAGAGAGTGGGATCGAAAAAGGCTTGTTTGGCAAGTGGTTTGACCAGGATCTACAAAAAAAATTCCATGACTCCTTTTGTTTACGTGGTCGAATATGTGAGAGAGAAGAAGTGCGTAAGGAGGAGAGAGAATGTGTGCAATCAGAGAGGAATAATAAAGTGACATGTGTCTTTATTAGTCAAACAAAACCTTTTAACAGTCAACAACAGACTGGACAACAACATTGTATCTTTTTTAACGTTACGGGGCTGGTTTGCAGAATTGCAGCGAGTGGTGACATTTGACTTGCATGAGATATATTTCATGCACGGCTCTTCATTCATATTTTAAATATGGCATATATTTGTCCCTGATTTTTTATTCATATTTTAAATAATTCAAGGTGTTTTCTGATATAAAAAATTTAGGTGAGGTGTGTTTCGAGACCTCACCAAGACCGGTGCCCGTACATATCTCTAAACTTAAGAGTTCATATAAAACTGTTTACATATCATGTATCAATACAACTCTTACATTGACAATGGGACCTGAATTCACTGAGCGCTACACATAGAAAGGGATGGGCCAAACTGAACATATTACGATCGGGCCTAAGATGAGTGGGCCAAACTGAACATTTGTAGCCGAATGGAGAAAGCGGTGGCCCATAGGTAGCCCATAGAAAGTTTGGGCTCAAACGTGGCCTCGCTAAAGAATAGCCCCATTGAATGGCGCAATTTATTTTCAAATCTCAAGTGTCTCAGAACTCAGAAGGATTTGAACCGTTGATTTTTGGAGAGAGTTCCGGGCAAACTATAATTGGTGAGGAGGGAAGTCAAGAAAGCTGAGCGGCCCAACCAAAGGAAGTAGCTTGCTAAATCTGCCTCAATCCGCTGACTCAATGAATTTGGGCAAATGCATTCTGCAGGCAACGTTCTTTGATAGGGCTCATGAGAAGGAACAAATCGAGCCAAACTAGAGAGGCGTACAGGTTTCCATTAACGAGGAAAGCTACTTTGTAAATTGTTTTATGATTTACGGAATAAGGATGTAAAAAAATTCACATCCAATCTACTTTGTTAACATCTCTGTCAACGAATAGATGGACATCTAACATGATGACCCAAGACTTGCAAAATTCAAACGTAACGTAATCAGGGCCACCAAAATAGAATCATCGGCCACAAAACTAAAACCTAAATTTTGGAGGATAGTTTTTACAAATTTTGAGATAAAACCTAGGTATTAAAATATTATGTTTGGAAAATTATTGGTTTTTACTAAGTCTGAGGCAAATAGTAAGTAGGAAAAATGAAAGAAAAAGCAAGAAATAGGAAGTTACTAGGAGAGAGTTCGTGATTTGACTAGAAAATAGCTTTTTCAAAACATAAGTTTCAAACTGAGTTTTTTTATTCAAAATAGCTTTTTCTGACAAATGTTATTACTTGCACAAAACTAAAATTTTAAAATCAAATCTAAGTATTAAAATGAGAAGGCAAAGAAGCTCTACATCTGTCTGTAATTATTTTGCAGTATAGTACCAACAGATTGGTTTTGAGGTGAACGGGGGCCTAATTGGGTTTGGAGTACAAATAGGACCATTGAAAGCTGAAGGGAAGGAAAAGAGAGGGCTGGAAGAATGCGAAAAAAGTCAAAGTACAGAGAAGTCACTAATTTGTTTCATCTGTGAAGGAAACGCCAGAGAGGCATCATACGACGAATAAATCAAAACTGTTGCCCCAGGACGTACGAGAAAAGGCTGTGGCGGAGAAGGAATGCACTCCACGTAAGAAGATTGCTTCATGAAATTATCGGCTCACCTACACTTCTTAAACTAACATTATTTTCGTAGAAAATTTGATCTCTCTCTTCCATTATGACAATTCCGCCAAACACTCCCACGTGCCAATTCTTAACCACCCCAACCTTTCCTTAATAATCCCTTCTTCATTATTCCAAGTTCACCGTGTAATCTGGATAACCCCGCGTCCCTTTCATCCCCACTGTTCATATGTTTGATTTCCAAGTTGCTCTGTCCACTTTAGTTTCTTTTGACTTTATTACAAAGATATATTTCTGTTCATGACTAATGACCGCCCGCTTCACACGCTCGTATTACTCTGTCTTGCGTTGATTTAGACTAATAAGCAAAGCAGGTTCATATTGTGAACATGGATCGGGCCGATGGAAAGATCATCATTGAATACATTAGTTTATTTGACTGAGGAAATTCATGCACAAATTTTGTTCTTAATATAATGGAAAAGGAGTTAGGGTGGAAGCTGGGAAATGGCTGACTATATAAAGAGAGGGAGGCTTAGAGGTTACGTTTCAAATATTTATTGGGAAGGAGGACAGAAGAGGGGAAGAAATAGAAGAGAAATTAAGGGCGTTGCGATTCTCATGAACTGTGAAGTCGTGTTGGGTTTCTATTGCTGGGGTTGGGAATTCTTAACCGCTCTTCTTCTCTTTTCCCCCTCAACTATCCTTCTCACCAATCAACCATCCTCCTCCTCGTCATCATCTTCTTCTTCGTCTTCTTCTGCTTCTGCTTGAGAAAGAAAGGAAGTGATGGTGATGATGGAGGAAGTGAAGAGTAGTAAAGAGCCGTTGGATCAGTTGCATGCGAGGAAGTCGAACCCACCACCTTTCCTGTTGAAGACATACATGCTGGTGGAGGATCCGGCCACCGATGACGTCATATCGTGGAACACCGACGGCACGGCTTTTGTGGTGTGGCAGCCGGCTGAGTTTGCCCGTGACCTTCTTCCTACGCTCTTCAAGCACAGCAACTTCTCCAGCTTTGTTCGCCAGCTCAATACCTATGTACGTACACAAATGCACATACATACGTTTCTAGCCAGTTCGGATAATTAAAAAACATCTATTGTATCAAATAACGACTGTCTTTTACTTAGGGTTCTTGATCATGGGTTAGCTATCTCCTTTCCCCCCTCTCCTAACTAGTAAGTTACGACTTAATTAGTTTTGTATTATTGTGGAGAAACCAAATGAAAGGACTGATTTAGATTTTTTTTTTCCAATGAATAAATGTTATCGTTTTCTGGATTTCTCATTGATGGCTTCTGGAACTACAACCCACAAGTTTTGAACGTTTCAAAAACCTGTCTTTGAATGAGTAAAGAAGTGGAATTATTATCAAAATATTGTTGAGCAAAATTAAAGGACGAAACGTGTTAATGATATGGCAGGGGTTTCGTAAGGCGGCAACGAACAGATGGGAGTTCTGCAACAACAAATTTAGGAAGGGGGAGAAAGAAAAACTGAGTGAGATTAGACGAAGAAAGGCTTGGGCGAACAGGCAACAACAGGCAAATCGTGAGGAATGTTCTGAGGAAGAGCAAAGGTCTTCTTCAACCTCTTCGTCTTCTGGATATTCTACTCTCGTCGATGAGAACAAGAGGCTCAAGAGGGAGAATGGGGCGTTGAACTCTGAGCTCCTGGTCATGAAGAGGAAGTGCAAGGATCTGCTTGAGCTCGCGGCTAAGCATGCCAAGAAAAGCGAGGAACTAGACGAGAGGCCTATGATGTTATTTGGGGTGAGGCTCGATGTGAACCAAGGGCACACAGATTTGAAGACCAAAACAAGTCCCACTATTTTCCTGCCTCAGTTGTGCAAATAAATCACTCATGGTTGATCATAGTACAGTATACGTACAGGGTTAAAATATCGTTTTAGTCAGGAATGAGTTGAACAGTGAAGACGGTTCAGTCATAACATCCAGTCCAGTTTTATGTGTTTGTGCTATCCTGCACAATAGTAAGTGTTATTATACGGTCTCTCTCGGAATTACAGATGTAAGGATGGTGATTCTGTTTATCTGTTTAACGCCAGTAAAATTAACTACAAGATTGTAGAGTGGGAGTAGTAGCTTTATAATTTTACATTAAAACTGATTACTAAAAATAAAACGTTGTTTACTATAAGATAAGATCCATTTTGTAATTTAATTCATTCAAGTGAATCTTATATATCAAAGGCCAAAATGAGTATATTAATTCTAAACGCTAAACAAAGCAGCCTATTATGGAAAGAATTTAAAGACGGATTAGCCATGGAACACTCATGCTGCTTAGTTGGAATAGGCTTTCCCCAAGATTTGGGACGGAATTTTACATTATCAATGGGCATATTTCATCAGTAATTGCCGACAGAAAATAATTGAAACTATATCACCAATCTATTTCTGTAGCTGAACTGATTAGGGACGAATTTTCGCCAGTAATATGTAAGTTGTTTTTAAGTAGTGAGAATCGACGAACAATACAAGAACAAATCCAAGGTATGGCTGATTTGTTTAGCCCATAGACTTTTTTTTGGACGTGATGAAAATTATTTTTCAGAATCATTGGCGGCCTCCTAATCCTATTGTCCATTGAATGCCCTGTACTTGGTCTCTTTCTTCTTCCTCGCATGCAAAACGTTCGCCTTTTCCACCTTTTTTATTCTTCTTCTTTTAAACCTTACTTGTACCAACCAAATTCAACAACCTTCTATTCTTCCAAGCAAAAAGCCAATGCACACGTTTAATTTTCAACCTCCTTTTCTTTTAGTCATTTCTTATAGAACCACCGGCCGTCCAGTTCTCAAATCCCAATATGCATGTGACAGACAATAATATATGATGTGTTTGTCTTCGACATGTAAAGTTTACTAACCAATTCAATGAAGCTAGCGACGAGTCACTTGATGTTGATTCAGGTAATAAGATAAAGACGTGGCATAGTTTTATAGAAATTAGTGAGGGGTCTTAAATTAAGAGAACAAATCAATAAAATACATGGACGCCTATTTAATGAATTGGTTAGGGAGCTCATCAAAGTCATGAGGTCCCTCAACTAATTAGATCTAGATGATCTATATCTAATCTTTTTATTCAGATCTGAATCATCTTAAATCAAATTTGGATGGTTTAAATCTAATAGGTTGAGAGAACTCATAATAACCAAGTCACGGAAAAGAATAAAATGGAAGGAGGATTCACAATTGTACTATCTTCGCATGAATTGCTATAGAAATTTGGGACGAATCAGATCGCAACAATATTTCGTGATTTTGAAATCTGCATGGTGTATGCCTCACACATAAATTCAAATATGAAGACTTTTCTCAACCACAACGTAGAATTTTCCCAAGAAACCAAAATCTGGTGCCTCCAAATTAACTTCCTGCTACGTCTCTTATGCTTAAACTTCAAATATGATACAGTACTGTCTGACTGAAGCAAACAAATCAAACATAAAAAAAAAAGTTGTCTAACATGATCCCATAAACTCATTTCACGGAAAACTCTAAATAATAGACCCTTACAATATTATTACTTCTCCCTCGTTCTGTACAGGAAATCACTCTCTTTGATATCGACCCCAAAAACTTGACAGAAACATATCGCCAGAAATAATTTGTTATAACCACATGGTTTATACTCTATATGTATAATCTGTGTAAAGCACTGAGCACAGAAATCTTATCATAACAAGCATACATAGTTCAAAGCTTCAAGCCACGGGGCCATTTTCTCAGACCAGTTAAGCTAGTCAGGCACTTGAATCTCTCGTTATATATGAAGATCTGAACAGATGGAGCCCTTTCCAATTATGGTATTCTCTCAGTTCTTCATGAACTTGCTTTTTTTCAAATAAAAAACTCATTCAAAGGGAATCTCTGATCACTCCTCCGGCTGAAAGACGGTATAAGATGAACTGGCCTCGGTCTTTGTAACCTGCAAATAAGTCCACATGTTTTTGGTGGCCATATGAATCAGTACAGAATGTAATGAGTAACTTCTAAGATAAATTCCAGAAATATAATCATTAATCAGCAAATAACATTGTACTAGTACTAACAAACATAAGAAAATAAGACTTGTTACGGTGTTGATTGGAATAATGTTCTGAGGAAAACACATGATTTGTTATATTACTCCAAATATTTGTTGTTATATCAATTCCCCAGGAGAAAGTAAAGCGCAGTAACTATCTACCAACCTCGGCATTACGGGGAAAGCCAGCAGGAAGCATAGGAACAAGAGATGTCCAGAGAAGAGGATCTACTAAGGGATCAACATTATTATAAGCAGTCAAGATTGGAGCAGATAAGAATGGAGCCAGTGGGTTATAAACATTCTTTTGAAGAGACAAAGCCCCACCACTCATCCCTGTTACAGATTCAGGTCTTTCGTTGTTGCCTCCAGGTGATTTCTCCACCGCCTTGCCACGGTCCAACTTATCAATAATGCTATTTTTGTTTTCATTTTCATCAGGCTCATTGCTATTTTCCTCTCTCTTTTTTGCTTTCTCTAGCAAGCTCTTGTAGTCAGCTGACCGAGACAAGATACTTAAGGCAGAAACCGAAGGATTCTTATGCTTTTTTTCATCATGGGACGCGCCTAATCGCGGCATTTGATATGGTTCGGTAGCTTGTTCTTGCTGCTCCAATGTTCTGAGTTCACTGCTATGATCTCCAGCAATGCTGCGCTTTTTTTCTTCTGATGATTTTGTTCCAGCATCAGCTTGGCGACTCTTATTAGATCCCCACCATTTGATATAACTTGTTAAATCAATCTTTCTGTCTACACTGAAACCACTTATGTATTCACTTTCTGCAGCTGAATCATCACCTGCACCTTTAATATTATACAGAGAAATAATAAGATGGTAGTGATCAAGCAGATAAAATAGGTGAAATAAGTTGAATTCATGCAGTGCCAAAGAACGTGATTTGATATTTATCATAAAAGACTGTGGTTTATATAAATAGGTTTGACAGATGATTGCTTGATGAGCACTAAATATATATGATTAGAACTTACCATAATGTATGCTATTGAAGTAGTCAGATCCAGCCATGCGACCATATGATGGTTCCCATCGACTATTTTTTTTGTACCATCAGATGCAATATGAAATATGCAGAATTAAAATTAACAATCAAAATCCGTGTCAGGCACCATAAATGTGCACAATGAGGAGCATTATTAAAATTCAAAATGTGTGATAGAAAGCTTATAAAGCAAAACTTCTATTTGAAAACCATTTTAGTATAAACTCCAATGTATGAAGACAAAGGATAGGTTTGGGTATGTGGTTTTCAATCTCATGCATTTGGCATCCTTCAAGATGGGTCCACACCTGGAGAGTCCACGATATTTTGAGATTCCTCTTGAAAAACCACTGCTTTTCCTGCAGAAAGCATCACATATAAGCATAGCAGCTCCTGATAGGAAATATTTGGTGAAGTGTGTGTGTGTGTAATATACACACCGTCGTAAAGATGCTAGGTATTCTTCTCTTGAAAAATTCTGCATTTCTTCAAGATCTCTTGTATAATCAGACACCTGCAGTACACAGATCAAATCTTGATGCACGAATTATTGTATATGCCAGAAATAAATATCTACTCTTCCCTCTTCCTGCAAGGCCACCGGATTTCAAACAATTTAATTCATAGGCTGGTTATTATCAAACGGTATCCAACGCGATCAGTATCTTAGGAAAAATTGGAATCTGCATATATGTGTTAATATCCCACAGATAAAGCGAGTATCTGACCGTATCTCCAAGAAGAGAAAAGCGGATACGCACTTTCCTGACCAAAGAGCACTTAATTTGTTGAGTTCATACCATAATAAGTTAATTCAGAACAAAATATTAAGTGTTGTGCAAGGTAATTTCTCGGGTAAAGAATGCTTTGTAGATACTACACTTAATAGTCCATGAGAAAAGTGGCAGTTTTCAATTTCAAATTCAGGCCATGCAAAGCACATCAGAAAATAAAGCAAGACATGAATAGACAAATGGCCCTTTTGGCTTAAAAAGAATTTCTCCACCGGCGAGTAGTCCAGGTAATGAACATGGTTATCCAAGCACTTATCTTACTGGAAAATTACATAGTTATCCAAGCACTTATCTTACTGGGAAATTAATGAGAGTGCCAGGACCCCAATATTTGAGAGCGGCTAGGTCATAAGCTCTAGCTGCAGCCTCTTCATCATCATATGCCCCTGCAGCCATAAACCCCGTCATCATCATGACATGAGTTGCTTCATAACAACTTGAAGAAAGAATAAGAGGACGGAGCCAACATACCCAAGTAAACTGGCATCACCAATTGATCATTATCCAACATATCCATGCCCAATGCACCGCAAAATAATGAGATTATGTAAGTAATTGTACGATCGTATTCAAATGTGTTTACCGCCAATAACTTGGTAAATATATGTATGTAATTAGAAAGAGAAAAGAAAAGACCTTGTTTTCCTTTCTTGTTCTGATTTTGGTTCCACGTGCTCTTATCCCAAAGATGCGCTTCATAACGACCTGTCCATCTATGCCTGATAATTCACGGAACAAGAACAATCAGTCCATGTCTCAGAAGAAAAGCTTCCACATCTAAAAAGCAGAGCCGATGATTCAAAATAGTTAGAAACCAGAGAAACTCATTCAGTCCCATCGAATGGCAGAGAAAAAGACACAAAAACCGGATAGCAGGAAGAATGACATCATACGGTGAAAAGAAATTTTTGACGTATTATTTATTGCCTTGAGAATTTGTGACGTGGCACACACGACAATACATTTGTCAGTTACCGTTCTGTTTTATGCTCACTTTCCCATTTAATGAAAGAAATGAAAAGGGAATTAATCTCTGAACATGATTACAAATCAAGAAAGAAGTAGCGCAATTAAGCAAGAGAACTCATAGGACCAGTTTTTGGCAAGCTGTGAGTGAGAGAAGGCAGAGAGGATAAACGGACCTGGTTACACCGCGATATATGGAGCTGCGTTTACCAGCGGTACAAGGAGGCATTTTGCTGATTCTTTCCTTTGCCGTACACCCTCTCTCTTTCTTCGGCTTCTTGAAATCCCTGTATAAAAACACCTGATCGGGGGTGATGGCTGGTTCGGAAGTAGGTGCCGTGGCAGAGACAAGCTCGGACTTGGGATGAGGATCAGAGGAAGAAGAAGCCATGGATGGGGTTGAAGCCGAGGCCAAGAACAGAGAGTGAGGATTTGGGTGAGATGGTATAGGGAGACACAGTGGAGGGGATAACTACAACGACAGGGTGGTGGAGTCAGAGAGAGGGAGCAAGGAAGCTGCTAATTACGGAAGTGGCCTTTTGTGGGGTTTCATGTGGCACGATGTAACGGCTAGGATGGAGGAGG
>JANTPZ010002085.1:0-19746 GCA_025593235.1 Vachellia pachyceras | reverse complement strand
TACCGCCCCATTTATCGAAAAGGAAAGGAATCGGTTTTGAAGTTTTGGGGAAGAAGCTATTCTTGTTGGGTGGCTGTGGCTGGTCTGAAGGTGCTACTAACGAGGTCTCTACATTTGATGCCTGCTTGAATTCTTGGGTTGAAGCCACCCCTCTGTCAACTGCAAGGTAAAAATCCTAATCCTAATTTTTTGAAAAATTAAGAAGTCAACATTCTTAGGAATAGAGAAAAATAACTGAACTGAGTATTATACTTAGAATTAAACAAATGTCTTAAAAATACCTTTAAGGAAATCCTTGTTTTCAGTGCAGAAACTCTGGTCAGTTAATACATCCTTACCAAGCTTGGGAAATAACGACATAAGCTGGCCTGGCTAATTTTAAACTAAAAGATGCATACGCATTTTGTCTGTATTTTGAATTGTCATTCTAATAATATTCGTGTCCATTTGAGGGCTGATCATTCTTTTAATTGTGCAAGCCTACTTCTTCTTTGTCATAAATAATGCAGTTAATTGGGTGTCATATTTAATCAATATATAAGTGGGCATCGCTCGAGTGTAAGCATTTTGTAGGGAATTTTGTAGTGGTTTTGAAAATGCCTTCAAATTATTTAGGGCTCGGTGGAATTCCTTAAATTTAAAATGTCACTCACACGATGTGCAATAGTATTTGGTTTTCAGATTGTTTGGCTTTTGATAATTTTAGAACAAACATATTTCACAAACTAATGCATCTATAATCTTGCTTAGCAACTTTAATGAATCATTGTCATTGTCAATTTATTTTTATTTGGTTTTTTATGACTGGTCTGATATGTTTAACATTGTTGAGATTTTCCCTCTCTTGCCGAGGTAATGCTTACTTCATGTTGGATATATTTTCTTAAAGGACATTTGTACTGCATGGCTTTTTGTGAAGTCCAGAGCGCAGTGTTAATTTCCTTGTGTTTAACTAGTTAATCAAGAACTACTTTCCATAAACGGAGATCTAATATCTTGTTCATGGCTCTTTGATTGTCCGCACCTGCAAGCTGTTTTGCTTGTCTTCATCTTTCTTGTCATTACCCCTACTGAAATGTAGAAAGTTTCTACTATTTTTAAACCTTTTCAGGTGCTACTTTGCTTGTGAAGTTTTGGACGGAAAAATCTATGCTATTGGTGGTTTAGGTTCAAACTCAAGCGATCCTCGTTCCTGGGATACTTATGACCCTCGTATAAACAGTTGGAAATCTCACAAGGACTCTAACATTGTCCCCAAAATTGAAGATTCAGTAGTTATGGATGGTAAAATATACATCCGACGTGGTACCTCTACTGTAACTGGCCATGTTAATGCTGTTGTATATGACCCTTCCAATGGCACGTGGCTGCATGCGGATGCTGATATGGTTTCAGGTTAGCGAGGTCCAGCAGTAGTTGTTGACGGGGTACTTTATGTATTGGATCAAAGGTCACGAAGTAGGGCTAGGTTTATGATGTGGCAGAAGGAGAGGCGTCAGTGGATGCCAGTCGGAAAGCTGTCGTGGATTCTTATAAGTCCACCTTGCCAACTTGTTGCTGTTGGCAAGAGCATTTTTGTCATTGGAAAGGGGCTGAGCACGGTTGTTGTTGATGTCCGTGGTAATGTAGGGAATATGGGACGGTTGATAGTGGGTTCTTCCATACCCCAGTTGATTTCTTCTGGTGATGATGTACTTAGTTGTAAATGCTTGGCAATCTAAATAACAAGTTCTTTGTAATGTGTATAATTGCGTTAAAGAAACGTGTTAATGTTGCACAATCTCCTTTTGATGTATCTTGTGCTGTGACCTGCGTTGGCTCTACATCACTGTCGTGTATCGTGTGCATAACCATTATGCCCATTATGGTTACATTTTTGTATTATTCAGGATCTGCCCTGTTCATCTACTTGATTCATCAAGTGATCTAGCGGTTCTAGGTAATCTTGATAAAAAAATTGTAAATTTCATTATACAAAATACTCAATCGCTTTAACCCTTCATTTTGGTCAAACCATCTATGTGCATGCTTTAAAGAACTTTCCAACAGTGTATGCAAACCAAGATAAAACCATCTTGAAATCCGTAAAAGATATCTAAAAATCTGTAAATTTTTTTTTAAATTCCGTAAATTCTTCTCGAAATGTGTAAACTTATTTTTCCCAAGAGTTCTCAAACACACCCTATACTTGAGTTGCGCGGCCATTGTTATGTAAGAAACTAGCAAGTGATCCTCCGTGAGTTGCGCGGCCAAATGAAGCTCATGTAAGTCAACACAATTGTGACTAAAGGAAACAATTAATGGAAAATGATGTAGTTCAAAGTTTGCGTGCATCATCATATTCAATTTGCAAATCACCCAGAAATGTATAACAATAAAGAATTAGTAAGAATTGTTATTAAAGATTAACTTATCCAATGTAACCATCAGCTATTGGAATGATTTTAAAAATTTCCTTGTAAACATTGATCATATGTTTCTTTACACTAACACGGTTGTTTGTTACATATATCTTCAATCATTCCATACTTTTAACCTTTGCAATGTAATATTGAACTGTCCATGCATGAAGATGGGTTTAGAGAGGTATGATACAACATGTCGTGAAGATGACCTTGGCTCTGGTACATATATCTTCAATCGTTCCATACTCAACAAATTAAATACTCATAACTTGATCTACATATATGGCATCACAACTTAAATACTCAACAAATTCACTAGAAAACAAAAAAGGACATGCTCATTGATATCTTTGACAACTTAATTGTTGGAGCAAAGAAAGGCCATTGAAGTACTGATTTGAATACAAATAGGCAAAAAATCTTTGTAAATCAACTTCACCATGGTTTACATTTGACAATACAATTTACATTTGACATGAGACTTTCCTAGTACACCAAGTCCATTAGTAAAGGCACATCTTCAGTCTATTGTCTACAAATCTGAACCCCTGGCTGAATTCAATAAATTTAGGTCGAATAATGTTGGAATACAAACATTCCTTCATGTTAACATTTATACAAGTAACTTCAAAGTATAATACATTATGCTCCTTTGGTTTTTAACTTTTTTTCCTTTTAAATGCTGGATGTATGATTACATTGTATGAATCTAACTTCTCTATTCTCGCAATACAGTCTTTCATTCTCTTCAAAACCACTGGCATGACACGGGCATTGCTTGACATCTTTTCTTTCAGCAACTGCACTTTCTTGGCGGTTTCTGGGTCCTTCATGTCAGATAGTTTTTGCTTCATCAAAGTGTCTTGTTCTGATGCACCTGCACAACACAAATCAACATGCCTTGTTGCATAATAAAATATGCCAACATATAAGAAACGATGTAGTATTTAAGTTTAACAATGAAAATGTGGCTGTACAAGCAAGCGTATATACACATGAATGTGCATTTGAGCATAAGGATGGCGTCTAACATTAACCTTGAATTGGATCCAACTCATATAGATGTAAAGAAAGCCACTTTTTTCCCTAGTTTAGTGATCTAGCATTGAAGCTCAAAACACTTGGTGCACAAAATGTTAGGCACAAAAAGGAAAAAGAGATGAAAAAAATAATGCTTGTGTCTTGGAATTTTTTTTAAAAAAGGACGTGGTTAAACAAGATAACAAGGGCATAATAATCATTGCATATTTTATTCATCATTTTGCATTGGAATGAATTATATTTTCAATTGTATACCAAAAAGGCCAATTAATGCGCATTAACAACAAATTGCAAGATGCTGATTTCTGGTACTAATCCAACTGTTATAAAAAAGGGTGTCTTCACCAGTGTGCTACCCTAACACCGAAGCTACTGAGGCAGGTGGCTATCATCAATCATCCACTACTGAACACGAACTAGGGTCCTGTTCATCCCATGTAAAATACAATAGGTAAACGATGCTAACTTCCCTGGTCAAATATTGCAATATAATCATACTGTATATTTGTCTCCATTTTCCTTTCTTGTTCTATCCTAATCAAAAAGGACACTCAGGGTACTTAGGTTTCTGAAGCTAAACGAAACGAAGGGGTAAAGTTCATTGAGTCCCAATCCCCTCTACTTCATAACATTGTTAGACCCGAGAAAGAGATTCTCACGAAAAAACTACGATATACATTTTTTATTTGAAACTACCATAAATTCTATTTTTCAACAATTCCATTCTTCATCAACCAGAAAAAAGAATAAATCCAAACTAAAAAAATCCACCAATTAAAATATTCTAGTCTAATCAGCACGGAAGTTTCCAAACAAAAAATCCGAAACCCTAAATCCACCACCTAAAAACAGGCGACTGAAATCCCAGTTAGATCCAAATGAACAGGGAAACCAAGCAGAAACTAGAAACGCACCAGAGTTGTGGGCTTCGGTTTGGCCTATATCTGAAAATTCCGTAACAACGGGTCTCTGCGAGGCAAGAACCGATGCGAGTGTGCTCTTAAGCTGCTCGGCAAGAGTAGATCGACGTTCCATAATCTCTTGCGCCATTTGTTTCACATCGGACTCCAACTTCTCCAACTCATCGGGGTGAGAATCTTCATCTCCAGGTCCACCTTCAGAGCTCGGGGCATCGTTATGGGAAATGCCCCGCTTTTTCGGAAGCAGCTGCAGAGCCATGGGGGAAATTGGAGGCAGTGAAATACAATAGAAGTTGGGGGGGGGGGATTTGCCGATGCGTTAGATTGTTAATAATATAGAAGAGAATGAGTTATTTCCTGTTCCCAGTTTCTTCCAATTTTGAATCGAAGTTCTGTAAACGGAGAGTTCTCTCTGGGCAGAATTTAAAATAAGCGGTCACACCTGAAAATTTAAAATCCGTTGGACCCCATCAATTTTTTTTCCCCAGAACCCATTGTACAAAACAACCCTAAATTTGGTGGAGAAATACTTCTAGTCAAAATGAGATAAATATGTGGAGGAGATTATCTCGTTTTGCGGAAAAATACTGTTAAACGTATGTTTGACTTTTGAAAATGTTGTTCCAAACAAGCCCCATATATACGTATACAACCACTAGCTTTGGAAATATACAATAAATGTCCTTGAAATTTTATATTTATGCAAACAAGCCTAAACTATCAATTTTATACCCATTAAAATTTTCCTTTGTATGTTGGTAAAGCTCTTAAATTTTGAGTTATATTCATATAAGCTTTAAGTCATTTTCAAATAATAATAACTAACACTAATAATTTGAAATTATCTGCGTAAAATGTAAAAGTTTATGAATGTTTATTGCCAAGTTTCAAATGTTAAGGAGTTATTTGCACAAGACAGAAAGTTCAAGGTGGTTTTGCATAATTTAACCTCATTAAAATGTAAGCTTCACTTACTTTACACTCCCTCCTTAATGTAAAAATTAGATCATTGATTTGTATTAATTTTAAAAATTAGTTAATTTAGTTTTTTTTGCCAGGGTTAATTTATTTATTTATAATTAATGTATATTAATTTTATATTTAATAATATATTTTTAAATTACCGTGAAAGCCTTTTCATATTTAGAATTAAAATAAATTCTTTATCTAGGCTGTCTTTTGAGCAGGATCAACAATGGATAAGGTCTTGAAATTAGCTCATAAAAAGAACTCAAACATGGTAAATTTTATTTTATGATATATCTTCATATTTGATTTTTTTGCTAATAGTCATCTATTATACTGAAATTCCGAATTCTTAAACTATTAAATTCATATTTGGAAGTAAAAGGAAATCAATATGAATGAATCTGATTTTTCCCCAAAAATACAAATTTTGTATATCTTAAGGATTTCGCAAAACCTACCATTTTATTTATAAACTTTACTATTCATTTTTTACTGAACTCTAGATAAATCACATTGCTAATGGTTCAATGAAGAGTGTGACTCATGCATTTTACTACTTCTCAACCTGTTTATAAGAAACAACATTGGAAGGAATACTTTATATTGAATAATAGTGTGTATACAATACTTTTTTATGGTAACGAAAATAGATTATGCAATACCCTTACATTTTTTTTTTAAAAAAAATAATATTCAACTGAAACATAATTTGAAACTCATGTTGCATTATATAGCTCATTACATCCAGAGTACTAAATATGAGCTCCGTTTTTAGGAAAAGATAAAATACATCAGGTGATAACCTGAAACTTGTATGATCTACATAGTTGGACATTTTTTAGGCTAACAAGGCCTTGCCATGGTTCCAACCTCCAATATAATTTCCCCACTAATTTCTAATCAAACTTCACGTTTTCCGCTTAAAATGATAGATGCAGTATCTTTACCCCAGAAAAAAAGTCAAAAACTATGGAATGAAAAATATATCATAAAGCTCTTGTTTGGTTTCCAGCAAATCACAACTTGGATTTCGTGGTCGAAGTTCCCACATTAGTATTCCTGATTAGACCTTCTTGAACCAATGATACAAGAAGCTGCACACAGACCAACCAATGGCAATATTGTAAGACATAGCTCGTCCACCAAGGCAGATAGATCTTCAAGTGATAATAATTCAAAGGAAAATTGCGTTAACCTTCACTGATGAAACACACTCTACACTCAGACATCCTATCCTCTATTTTTTGTTTGTTTATATGAAAACCTCTACTCCATGAATCAAATTGTCAGTGTCTCAATATCCTATTCCTATGCACTTTTCCTCCTAAAAAGTGAAAACTCATAAATAAGTAATTCAATGAAGTACAAGTCATCAGAAGACTAAATCAATGCTCATGAAAAAAAAAGGAGTTATAGTAACACCCCCCCCCAAAAAAACAGAGAGAGAGAGAGAGGTGGGAGTGTGGAGGAGTTTCAAGCCTAGAATTAAAACCGAAGGGGGCATTTGAGTGCAGACCACAAGAGCTTTTTGAAAGGTGAATGTAATTCACCGTAAATGTAAATAAAATTACAAAAGCCAACTGAACTAAAAGGAAAATGAGAAAAGGCACATCTATAAAAAGCATTTAGTAAGGTATTTACCTCTCCCTTCTGATTGAACATTTGGCCGGATACATAGCCACGTGCATTATAGGCGGTAGGACTTTGGATCTGTAGAATGAATTAGATGCATCAGAAATTCAACAGAAAATATAATGCAAAAGGAGAATTAAACATTTGTTGAAACTCACCACAAAGAGCACCCAGTCATCAGCTCTTAGAGGGCGGTGGAACCACATTCTGAAATTAAAGTGAAAAGGATTGGCAAAAGGGCAAGACAAAAAAAAATTTGCCAAGAACTTGATGAATAAATTACTGATCATGCACTTAATAGAAATCAGATACTTACATGTGGTCCAGACTCACACTACGAGTCTTCAAATCCTTCCGCCGATGGGGATTCAAGCTTACTTCAATAAACATTAGATCTGAAGCATATGCCACCACACACCTGCAATATAACAAACATATAGATGAATTGAGGACAACAAACCAGTGGCCTTTTCTGAAATATTTAGAAACACTATTTATTTAACAATAAAGAAGAAAATGAATACCGATGCAGAGCCTGATCATCTGAGAGTTTTCCTTTTGCTCTAAACCAGTATCGCAATCTGCAAACAAAATTTAAATATATTTCAAATAATTTCTGGCATGAAAAGAAACACAGAATCCCTTGTTTAAATAAAAGACATAATTTATGATTTCTTAGAAAGAACCAGGCTAACCTAGGAGGAGATTTGGTCTGACTTGTCGAATTGTTAGGTTCACTAAACCTTATTTCTATGGGCCAAGGGATGAATTCAGAAGTAGCCACCTTGTTTCGGTAAGTTCTGAAACAACAGAGCAGAAAACATCATTTTGCCCGAGGGTCTTCATGCTGTCATTAAGAACTGAAAATTCCTAGAGAATAGGAAGAAAGGTCTTCAAGCGTGCATAGTTGTCAATAATATTGATGCAAGATAACCTTAAAAGAAGAACAGCAGTCCCGTTATAAGCATTTAGCATTTCATTCTACATCAACGAGAAATGTCATTTAATGAAAGGATTTTACAACCACATGGTCAACCCAAAAGCCACATTGTTTTTCCTTCAACATATTTTGATAAATTAAAAAATGAATTTTCTTTAGCTTTGTCAGAACTTAATTAATCCTCATGGATACTTAACCCTGGTGGACTTCAGCTCATAGAACTGATCAAAATTATCGTCTACCTTGTATTGTTAAGATTTGAACATCTATTAGAAAACTATACTGGATGGATTGAATAAATAAAAAAATCATCGCAATCTTCCGCTAGGGATTAAACTTTGGCAGCAACGATAGTTCAAATGTTCATTCAAGCATCATAATGGATAAGTGAACTACAGCAAAGCTAACACATTGATCCATCTAAAGATTAGCCTGCTCGATCAGAACAGAAAAATAAGGTAGTTTAAATAATGTGATATTGGATCTAAAATTTACTTCTATACTATATATGTTTGATATATTCACATATTGCAATGTCAACTGGTGTTTTAGAAATGAAGTACTAAAAATTATAGGCGCTAAAATTACTTTATGTTATTGAATTAGAATTCAAAAGTATGCATACTCAACTTCACTACCATTTGTTGTTCTAAGCTACCATTTTCACACGTTTTACTCAGGCACAATACATGGGTGGTTAACAAGTCTACAGAGTGGTAGGGAAAAAATCCCATGTCCCAGAGGAGTGATTTATGGATTCAACTCTGATTAGGCCAAAAGTTCTTTCTGTTACATCCCAAGGGAATGTAGAATAGCTAAGCACCAGGCATTCCAACTTGGGAGACCCAAGTTCAGACCTGGTTGAGAGCAAACATGCTGGGGCAAATGGGAATATATAAGCGTCCCCTGTCTGGTAACCCAAATTCTGTTTTATATTCACCCATAGCCTTCGTATTGATCACATATTCATTTTGATTTGAGTCAAAGAAAGGCAAAAAGAAGAAGTGAAAAACAATCAACCATACCTTGGAAGACGAGGATCTGTAAGACGTCTCTCCCGGAGCTCTTCCAATGACAAAAGCTATCACAGATGCCAGATTATACATTTAAAATTCACAATAGGAATTGGGGAAAATGCTAAAGTTCGACTGTTACTTGCCATATCAGGATGTGGGACAGATGGCATAGTCACTTCCTGGTGATCAAACCCTATTTCCTCTTTCTGTAGAATTAAAGCAAAGATAGATTTATATAGTGCTCTGGATCATCGAACAAGGTTCTTGAACTCGTGCATGAAAGAAAAGCCATAATCCAATCTCTGTGTGTGTGTGTGTGTGTGTGAAGATGCCTTTCATACTACAACAAAGAGCTAACGGAGTGCTGTTTCACAACCCAGGGTTTTTTCATCAAATTAATAGCTTAGCATCATGGTATCCGTATACTATTAATATATTGCAGCACTATTCTAGATGATTTTCTAAATGATTGTCACCCTTTTTGCATTGGCGTTGAAAAATCATATTCATGTAAGTTGAGGCAAAACTCTTATAATATACTTACTTTGTAAACCGTAAATTACGTTGAAAAAATAGCTTTTAACGTTAATCCAAAACAAGAACTGTACCTCCTTTACTCCAAGGCAATACAAATCTAAAATATTAATCTAGAAGATCACTGTTTACTTCTAAAATTGGCAACCTGGACCATAACAACATTAAGGGGGAATATCTACAAGAAAAGAGAGCACAAACCTCAAGAACCTTATCTCAAACAGTACCTCCTGCCATACAGTGACAGGGGATCTAATATACGTAGGTTTAATATATATCCAGCCCTCTTTTCCCACTCTCAACTCTAATGCCCTTGTGCTTCTTTGTAGAAACCACCCCTGGGGGGGGGGTTGTGGAGGGGGCAGATTCACATCTATACAAAGAACCTATTTTTATTTTCGAAAACAAAAGGATACAATTCATTCACAAAAAATCACCAAAAAAGTCATATTATTTCAAGTCAATAAGAAAGAAGATTACTTGAAATGAAGCCAGCAAAGAGAATATAACATTTCCCTTTTGAATTGCATCCACTCTTCGCGTAGCAAAACTCTTGCCATCGCGTAGACGATAAACTCGATATATAATTGGCACTGCAAAAGCAAAATACAGAGTAGTATAAGCTTTGAATTATATGAGCTAAACCAAACAGAAGAATGGACAGGACACATAAGACAGTTAAGGTAAAAACACTGAACTGAATAAAAAGAAGAGGATAATATTTTAATCACAGACTAAACAAAGAAAGGGTCCAGGCCATTCACAACAGCAAATCATATAAAAAATGAAGAGAACTTGAGTAAAAACAAGTTAGTGGGTGGAAGGAGGAAACAAATTGAATGTTCACGTTTTGTACTTTGTGAAGGTAAAACAATATGCATATCATTTTGAGAAAAAAGAGTAAAATCACATAGAATAGAAATTATATTAGAGCATTGTCATCAAAGTTGAAAAATTCCAACAAACTTACCGTTAAAATCCCCCACAAGAAGAAAATAGGCATGCAAACTATGAACAACCTTGAGAAAGTCAACAGATTTCGATGCTGCTGCCAGTGCCTGCATGTTATGCTCTACTTGTAAATATTCTATGCCTAATAGCACAGGTGACATCATTAGCATCCAATAACATGGAGATAAGGCAATTTTACTGTACCTGCCCAACAAATTGTCCCCCAAACACTTTCCCAAATTTGGGAGCATCATGTGGGGTGATTCCTCGGAAAAGATCTACCTTTAACAGAGAGCAGATTTTCAGGGAAAGTGTATGTTCCTATGAAACATAACATCAATATTCCTACCATTCTAAAAACAAAGTTATTAATGTCACCAAAAAAATACGAAGTCATTGAATTCAGTGTTTATCATGCATAAAACATGCCACCAGGTTTGTGGCAGAGCTGCTGTGAACAGAGTTTTTGAATCTACCACCAGGTTAACCACACAAGACTTGGTCTTTTTCCCCTCAGAGAATATACATTTATCCTTATCAAAAGATGTATAATCAGAAAATAACTGCAGATTCTTTGCCTTTTACTTGGGTAACACCCCTTCCCCAAAAAAAAAAAAACACACACACACACACACAAACAGAGTGACAAGTGCGAGGGAAATAATTATGAATACAATTTCTCTCAAGCATGATATATGAATATTTACTGCAAGTTGTGAATGTTGCGTCAGGACCTATAAAGGTGAATAGAGGTATGTATAATTATATAATTATAAAGAGATGTTAAATATTATAATGAGAGGTATTTATGAAGATGAATAGACAGCCTCTCATGCAGAGACATCTGATATTATTTGCTAACACAATAATCAGTTGGTAACAGCTTCATTAAGTTAACTGTTAAACAAGAGGAAATTAAGAGGACACAGACACAGACACACTAACTAAAACCACCTCTATGGGCTCTAAGTGCAATATTTGCTCCACAGGTGAGCAAATATCTAGAGACTTCTCAGCATTCCAGATAGATTTCGGCTGCAGCAGAGCTGAGTGTTCGTGTGACAGTACTAAACACGTTAGCTGCCAAAGGAAACAGCAGAAAGTCATTACAGGAGTAAACATCATCCACTTTAAGTTGTACCTCAGATGCCTGTGCACTGAATATAGGGTGTTAATGTTTAAAAACAGTAGAATAAGAAATTACTACAGCACCTTAGACAAAGCAATGACATCTGCATGGTGAACTGCCTTTGACAAACCTACAAGTTGCAACTTTTAACATTATTCTTCTTTAGCTATAATGCTTAAAACAACTGAAGCAATATCTCTGATATTGTTATAGAAGCAAGGGAACTTGGCCGCCAGGGAAGGGGGGGTTTGGCTTGGTTAAAAAATCTAATAAGTGGAGGGTGAACCCATGATTTGTCATAGGGAAAGAAGAACGGTACACATGTCCTAGAATTCTCTCTAGAGAGACAAGGCCTCAGTTTGATGATTAAAAAGTTTGAAAAACGACATTTTCAGTGCAAAGGAGATGGTCGGGGAATTAGGAATAAATATCTTTTCACGAATCCATGATGACGCAAACCATCTCATAAGCCTATGCCTATGGTAGAAACGAAATTACCTCCAAGCAATAAAGTGCAGTTTTGAAGCATAGGAATGAAGATTACCTCCATAACCAAAATAGTCATATCTTTTGAGTTGGAACTCTGGACGATTCTCATCATTTGCAGTAACAGATCCAACAACCTCAGCCTATAAGACCGGATACTGATGTTAGAGCATAAAAGTGTAAATTTTTTTAAAGTTGACGTAAAAATTAAAATACCTCTCCTTCCCATATGAAGTAGATTCCATCCCCAGATTCTCCCTCACGAACAACATACTCTCGTGGCTCTACACAAAATTATACAGCAAACCAGAACAAAACATTAAGCCATGTGATTCGTGTTATTATTTTCTTCCCTAAACAAATAGGTGTTCCAAGATGCGGATGTTAATCAATCTACTTCGTTGTTTGAAGTATGAATACTCAAATTGTTATTAATTAATTCACTAGCTAACTTGTTCACTTCATAATGGTGAAATTTTCAAATTCAAATATAAACGAAAATGAGGCAAGTTTCGAAATTTAAACTCCACCATAGTGTTTGACAACTACAAGCTGAGATATCTTCCTCAGGGACGAGCTAGGAAGCTTCTGTAGTAGAGGAACGCATCCAAGAAACTCAAATACTGCAAAACAAACGAAGAGAAATAAACTCAAATCGACGTAGAAATTGAAAATTATCACCAACCTGATTCAGTGACCTTGCTCTTCATCAATTACTTTTTTTGCTTTGCTAAGGAATCGCTCAATTACGAATATCATCACCAAAAACTGAACATTTTCAAAATCACTCAGTTTAACAGCTATTTAACGATATTTTCTTATCAAACGAAGATAAATAAACTCAAATCCACGTAGAAATTCGAAATCATCATCAACCTGATTCAATAACCTTGGCTCTTCACCTACCATTAAGAATATCATCACTGAAAACGAAACATTTTCAAAATCACTCAGTTTAACAGTTAATTTTCCGAGATTTTTTCGCAGTCAGACGGAGGGATTAGTGTCAGATTCACCTTCTTCCAAGTCCATTACAGAAATAATTCAGCTTTCCTTCAAAAAAGCGTGGCTTAATACGAATCTGGTTCCGCAAATTATAGAGTTAGCCGATCTTGATCCAGTGGGGAGCGGCGCAGGTTTGGAGCGTGTGGCCTAGTGTGTCGAACAAGAAGGAATGCTTGGTTTGATGAGAACAGTTAGACGAGTCACGAGGTTCGGGGTTGCGGGATGGTTTGGAAACGGGTCGGTAGAGGAAAACACGTGAAAAAAATGGTCCGTAGGAACAAAACATTACGGCGGGATGGCCCATTTGAGTGCTATTGAGAATGGACCAGTCCCCCTGCTATGCTTACAATTCCTCTTGGGTTTTTCCTCAGCTTTATGCTTCGTGATCCTATTCCTCAACAAAATCAAGTAGTGCCCACTAGTGATTGAGTCAAGGTAATAAAAATTCAAGAGGGGGTATCTATATTTGATACCCGACTCAATAATGTATCAAACATGATTGCTTTTAGTAGGAGAATATCTATGTTGAGTAAAAAAACAATAGCAACGGCTCCGGTTAAAATGTTATCATTCATAATGTATTGATTGAATTCTTATTATGAGATATGTTCATAGTAAATGCTAAATAATGTCTCGAATAAGATCATCCAAAAAGAATATCAATATGCCTAAGCAAAAAATCAAAATAAAACTGATTTCTATAAAAAAAATCCCGAGAGGGATAGCTTACTGAAATATCTTATCAAGTCAGTAACATAAAATTTTGATTGAACATGATGTAATAGAACAACAACAATGAGATGTTACAGTTTGTGTTCATAGTCAGTACTTTCCCAGTGACATAATCCATCGCATAATCTGGCTGAAAATTTTGACTCTGACTTGAACTGTTCATAGTGCTTTCAAAATATTGCCATGGCTTATGTTCATTATGGCTTTTGGGGCTTGTTGACCGAAGCCTGATTTAATATTTAATCACAAGAAATTTTTTTTTCATGCATATTCATTTGAGATACCATTTGTGATGTTATGGTTCAGATTTTAGCCCCTAAGATAAGCTTCTAAGTTGGTTACGCTGTGCTGGCAGTTTGCCCTGTTTGCTGTGCCTGATGTACCTGTCTTTATCATATTGTTGAGCGAAAGCCCTTCGGGTATAGAAGTTTTCTCAGTACTGTTTAATGGAACGTTACTTATGTTGTAAAAAAAAGCATTATGTTGAAAATTCATGGTCAGAGTCATAGATAATCATAATAGTGTACCCATCCTAATGGGTTCATTTGGTGGCTTGTTACTTTGGTGCACTGACATCTATACTTGAATGTTTCAAGTTACTAAATTCTGAGGGTAAAATGGCATTTGATGATTTGAACCAGAAGAACTGTTTATAATTTAGGGTGCCATCTCTGGTTGCAGGGTGGGAAGATTTCCACCTGTTGTAAGGACAGCAGTGCCTGTTGACGGGAGGTTTGCGCATTCTTTCTTGCAACGCAACTTCAGACCATGCCATCATTTGGATAGAAAGAGAAGCACAAAGGGCTCTTGACTTAAGCTAGTCTCAACCTGCGAGAGTCATTTATGTTTTGATTACCTGTGCTTTTAGACCTTGGACTGACATGAGCGTACCATGACTATAGAATTTATTCTAATGAAGAGTTATACTTTAGAAAGCAGTTTAGAATTTTACTTGGATTGAATTATAAAGCTTGCTTTTTTTTTTCTCAGTTTCTTTTATGTATACATTGGAAGATAGTAGTATTCTGACTGCTACTATTCATGTATTGCAGAGTCAGGAGTCTTGAAACCACACTCACAGACAGTAAAGTTCTTGAAATATATCCCATGTTTCTTAATTCTTATTCTTTTCTTAGCTCCGGCCAATTGCCATCTCTCAAAACTAACAGAGTTTTCTGGATTGCCAATAGTTGATTGATGAAATTATCTTTGATATTTATGTGTCTACATGCTCACGCTTCTATTCTATGCATCAGTTAATGCTAGAGAAAGACTGGCTTAATGTTATGGGTCATTACTCTCTCCCCCAAAAGCTAGCTCCTCAGAAGTGCGCAGTGTTCCACGTGCCCAACCCACCATGCCACTCGTGTCCATCCACCTTGGACCGGGCCCACGAGGGAAGAGGAACCATTACCCCCTCTTCCGACAAGCTAGCTCATGGGGGCGTGCAGCGCGCCTGCTTATATAGCCCAACACCCTCCCGAGCCTCTCCGATGTGGGACTATGACATTCTTCCCCAGCCAATCCTCGAGCGACCTCGCCGTGGGGCCCACCGGCAACCTCGCTAGCGTCTGAAGGGTCCACTAGAGACCGAAGGCTCAGGGCTAGCTCTGATACCACTTTGTCACGGGACCATTACTCTCCCCCCCAAAAGCTAGCTCCTCAGAAGCGCGCAGCGTTCCACGTGGCCAACCCACCACGCCACTCGTGTCCATCCACCTTGGACCGGGCCCACGAGGGAAGAGGAACCATTAACCCCACTTCCTACAAGCTAGCTCATGGGGGCGTGCAGCGCGCCCGCTTATATAGCCCAGCACCCTTCCGAGCCTCTCCGATATGGGACTATGACATTAAGGAGATCCCGGCAAAGCAGAGGATGGAGAGGAACGAGCCTCTAGCTCGACTCAACCAAGAGTACCAGGCGGCACTTCAGAGGGCGGTTGCTTTGGATATTCCTCAAGCCTACTCACCTTTCTCATCTGGAACATTTCATGAGATTGATGCAAGGGAGGATTCTGCCAGTTCAAGTGGAATATGATAGTTTGAATGATTTTGTTTCACGTTTGTTTGAGGTGGATGACTCTGGTCATATGATGTTGAAGAAAACACATCGATAACATATAATTCTATCTCTTGTATATTAGTGAATAGAAAATTATTACTTGCCTTACCTCTTTGATGGAAGTTTAGATACCGTAATGCTCGGGGGAATGGGTTTTTTCTCCTTCGTGGAGTCTTCTCTCTCTTTCGTGAGTGCGCTTGCCAGCAAGATTGGGTGGGTTCCGACGCCTTCTCTCCGGCCCTTGCTGGAGAGAAGGTCCTCCGGCTTGGGGGTGGTGTTTTGGGTTTTTTTTCCTGTCCTTTTATGTTCTGTGTGGGGTTGCTTTGCTGTTTGGGTTATGGATCGAGGGAAGAGAGATTGAATTGAGAGAGAAGATTGGGGTTCAAATGCGAAGAAAAAGGGAAGGCGAAGGCTAGGTGGAGACTTTAGATTCTTGGTGCCTATCCTGGATGGATCAAAGCAAGGGGGTTTGTCGACTGCAAGATTTTGGGAGTTGCTTGGTCCTCTTGCTTTTGCTTCAGATCTGGTATGGAATCTTGGTTTTTCTTTGGTTTGGCTTGGGCTTTTGTCTCTAGTTTTTCCCTTTAGTGCTGGTGGTTTGAGGTTGGGGAGGTGGTGTTAGTCGTTTTGTATTGAGGCTGATGAGATGCTGGCGGTGTTGACCGCGGAGTTTCTTTCCTCACGTTGGAGTCCATGTGGAGTTTGGAAATCTGCTCTCCTTGTAGCAGAAAGGTTTATGCATTGGAGGGATTCGATAGAGAGGTTCTTTGAACCCACATCCCTCTGTGCTGACACTATTGGTGTGTCCTCTTGGTTCCAGCGACGGCATTGGCGGCGGCGGCGGCTCATCTGTCTCTATATCTTTGTTTTAGGGTTAGGGTTTGAGTTTGGATGTGTGATTTGGGCTCTGGTGGGTTGTTATGTTTGGGCTTTTGTTTTGTGGTTCTCTTTTAGTTTGGTCTTACTGCTTTTCGTAGTTTTTTTATTCATAAAGGCAAGCTAAACTTGATAGGAGAGTTACAAGATAAGCTGAGGGCTATTCCCTCCTACAAAGTTTTTCTCAAGGAAGATGTACTCCCTACAGCTTAATGGAGCTTCATTAAGAATACAAAAGGTCAAAATCCTTGCATGAGCTTCTCGTGCTATAACATCAGCACATCTCAAAATTTCTCTATTATTTTGATACAACTCTACATTCCAGTTACCATAAAGCAAGTGATGAGTAGCTTCAATCTGATGCCGTAGGTGGTGGTTAGGCCCACTATCTCTTAGCAATATATTGGCCACTTCTAAGGAATCAGAAAAAACCTGTATGTCGTTAAGCTACATATCTTGGCAGATCTCTAAACCTGTTTGGATTGCCAACATCTCTGCCCCTGTGATCGTGACACCTGCAAGTTTCCTCTGAAACCCTATAATTCAATCCCTTTGGTCATTCCGGATGAGCCCCCCACATGCAACCGATCCGGCACTTAGATTGAGGCATCCACGTCCAATCTCACAGCTCCACTATGTGGCGGCCTCCAGTAAGTATCTCTACTCCTACTTCCCTTGAAAGCTTTTTGTGGTTTATTATGTAGTATTCCTGCTCAATATATCATTTTCTCTTGTTGGCAAAAAAAAAAAAAGGATGCTGTAATGCACGATGAACATCAATAGTTAACTGAGAATATGTCCAAAGCGTCACGGGTGATTGTAAAGTTCTATTTACGAGGAGCAAACAATTTTGGGTCGTCGGTAGGTTTACCAGAATTGGGTTTTCTGGGAGTGGCCCGATATTATCACTTAGCAAATTATATATATTGGGCCTATTTCTTTTGTTTTGCCCGAAAGCCTGCTTTTGTTGGGGGGGGGGGTAGGCAGAGATTTTTTGGGAGCTTTTTCAAAAAAAATCGATTTTATTGCAAAACCTAAATTTCACATCAAAACCTAAGTTTTATTTAAATATTTATATTTTTTAAATATAGATTTTATAATAAAACTTAGGTTTGAATCTTAAATTTTGAAAAAAGTTATTTTTTTTTGTCAAATCACATACTCTCTCATAATAAATTTCATCTTTCCTACTTACTTTTTGTCTCAAACTCTATAAAATTCAATAACTTTTTAAACACAATTACATTTCAAAATCTAGGTTTTAGCTCGAAATCCGTAAAAACTATTCTCCCAAAATATATTCTCTAAAACCTAAATTTTACCTCAAACTCTTTAAAAACTATTTTTAAACGGACTTCCAAACTAACTTTAAGTCAAAAATGCGCTACTACTAGCTTGAATCTTTATGTGGTTAATTCGTAGTCCCTCCTGTATCTAGTGTAAGACTTTGAATTACCACTTGTTATAATTGATTACTAGATTAATTTTATTTTTCTGAAATCTATTCAAATTAACTAAGCAGGGAAATACATGGCGGAGCGTTTGGCAACTGGACTAGATTCTCCCTATGCGATGTGTGTGGCAGCGTAAGAGGGGAGGGATCAACTACGGCAAATCTTTCATGCATATGTATCTTTCACTCATTTCCATCGTTATAACATGTATGCAATCGCGGATCAGATCCTGACTTAATATGTTTTAAGAAGAATTTGAGCAAAAAATTAGTGGATTTAAAATTAACGAATGAATATGTGCAAAATAAACCACATAATACTAATATATACCTAATTTTTTAGAAGTCAGGGGGGTGCGGCTGAACCCTTGACATTAATGTAGGTCCACCCAGCCATGCATATATGTACATGTTCTTGATTACACAAAAATGGACTCAATGGAATGTCCCCACTTAAGTTATTAGCATCCCCTAATTAGATTGATATGCCTTTTTAGTTCCTTCTTAAAACCACTTCATGTACATTGATAATTAGTTAGGTTAGATATGTTTGGGTTGATGATTAGTTAGGTTAGATATGTGATTAAGACTTGTGTGAGACCAACGGTTCTCAACCTCTCTCTCAAGGGTTGTTTCGTACTAATTAAGGATTTGGAGGAGAAAGCAAATTTTTATGAATCAGATTTAAAAGAATTGAAACAAGTAGATATGTAAAAATTTAATAACGAGAATATATATAAGATGAAAGAGTAAGAAAAATTAATTAAAAACTTTTAATACTGTTTCTCTACTTTTTTTAAATTATTCCAAAAAAAATTTCTTTAGAAATATTCTTTAAAAAAAAGAAACAAGAACCTTCATCTATCGTTCCCGCCTCCCGGCCACCTAACTTGGTCTCTCCCGACCGTTTGGTTGATGGGGGAATAATTTCTTTATTAGATTACAAATATAGATATACAATATTCGAGGTGAAAAATTAATAATTAATAAAAAAAAAGGGTAAACGTGAAACATGTGAGGGAGTACAGGAGAACATGTTTGGAAATCCATTAGAATAATGAATTTTATCTAAAATGCATTTATATTTTGATAAATGTTGAATTCAGAATGCATTTATTATACAAAAATGGACTATTTATTCAGAATGTATTTTAAAAGAATGGGTTATCAAATACAAAAATTTGCAAATTAACCGATTTGTATTTTGAACCCCAGATAATTATTGTAAAACAAACCGATGACCATTGATGCCTTGTGGACAACGAAACTAGTACGTTTAAGTAATCTATAAAAAAGCAATCATCTCGCGGCGTCGAGCTCTCTTTCCCTCTCCGCTAGGGTTTCCTTTCCTCCTAGTGAGGGTTGTCTCGCGGCGTCGAGGTATAGCTAGTGTCTCGTATTGTGCCTTCGATTTCTCCTACATCTTCAAACTTCCTAGCTTCTCCTCTTCTTTGAGTCCCTGTATTGTGCCTCTATGGTGGGAATTTCAGAGATTAGGGTCTCAAAGTGGCTACCGTTTGTGGGCAACAATGGTGGCGGAGGCGATGGTCAACTATATGGGTATGATTTGTGCTCCAGTGTGATGTTTTCTGAGT
>JANTPZ010002084.1:0-18323 GCA_025593235.1 Vachellia pachyceras | reverse complement strand
TGTTTCCAGTTAGATAGAAAGTCATGAAAGAAATAGTCAAATACCTGGTGGAATTGGATGTCTATTTGCAGTGGTATTTGCAGCACCAATACAAACTTGCTCCCATTGCCATGAAAAGTCTAAAATCTAACATATCTACTGTAGCTTACCTCCATTCTCATCATTAGATCAAGCCCAGCCCCCACCTGGGTTTCCTTTCTTCTTGTTGCTCCAATTGCCACCATCAGAAACTCCATCACCAAAAGAACTACCACCAGCCCAACCACCACCACCGTCACCACCAGTGTTAGCCCAACCACTGCCACCACCATCAGAGTGATCAGTTCCAGCCTTGGCCCATTGTCCACCGAAACTTTTGTTGTCATCATTACCTCTACCTCCCCAGCCACCACCTTTACTCTGTTCGCTCCCTCTTCCCTGTCCTTGGCCTCGTACCCCCCAAACACCACCAGAGGATACACCTTCATTGTTACCATTGCTGTTACCTTCTCCCACACCATCATTACTCCAACCATTTCCTTTGTTACCTCCCCAACCACCACCACCAGAGCTGTTCTCATTGTGTTCTTGGCTATTCCGATTGCCCCCGTCTGGGTTTCCTTTCTTGTTGCTCCAATTGTTCCCACCAGAACCTCCATGACCAGAAGAATTACCACCACCCCAACCACCACCACCAGTGTTACACCAACCACTGCCCCTGCTGCCACTACCCCCAGAGTGATCAGTTCCAGCATTGACCTGTTGTCCTTCAAAGTTTTTGTTGTCATCGTTACCATCACCTCCCCAGCTACCACCTTTACTCCATTCTCTCCCTCTTCCCTGTCCTTGATCCCGTTGCCAACCACCACCATTGTTATTACATTCAACACCATCATCACCCAAACTCTTTCCTTTGTTACCTCCCCAACCACCCCAACCACCACTGCCGGAGCTGTTCTCATTGCGTTCTTGGCTATTCTGATGACTAGCCTCAGCAGTTCCCCTGCCATTGCCATCACCAAGAATACTCCCACTCCAACTCTTTCCTTTATTACTTCCCCAATCTGAACTCCATCCACCACCATTGTAGCTGCCATTATCACCACCTTCACGTCCAAGTCCTTCACTATCACCTTGGCCCCCTCTACCTCTCCTTCCTCTTCCTCTTCCCCTTCCTGAAAAATTATCATTATTCCAGCTGCCACTACCGCCGCCACTGTAATCATTTCCAGTGTTGCTCCATCCGCCGCCACTATAGTTGTCCTTATTACCTTCACGTCCCCGTCCACGGAAACCACCTTGGTCCCCTCTGCCTCTTCTTCCTCTTCCCCTTCCTCTGTCCCCTCCTCGTCCTTTTCCCCAATCACTATCATTGTTACCACTAGCATCCATCTCACTCTCGTAATTCCTCTACTGCCAAGTGGTTCCTCTGTCATTGTTTTCACCAGTAGCTCTTTCACTCCAACTCCTGCCTGTATTACCTTTCCAACCGGAAGACTTAGTATTAGCCCAACCGCCATCATTATTGTTTCTTTCAGTTTCAATCCCAGCATTGCCCCATCCACCACCACCGCTTTTGTTGTTACATTCATCATCACTTTGACTCCAAGTTCCCCTTCCCCAGCTGCCTTTAGTATCATTAGTGGGTTCACAAACATTGCCTTCACCTGTTGAACCTTTGCCACCCCAACTCTTGTCAACATTACTTGCCCACCCAGAAGAATTAGAATGAGACCAACCATTACCGCCGCTAGTCTGGTCATTTTGAGCACTGCCCCATGAACTATCGTTCTTGTCAGACTCATGTCTTCCATCATAACCTTGGCTCTGACCCCATGTGTCTTCACATCCACACCCACGCCTGCATCCACGACCACGGCCCCGGCCACGACCACGGCCTCGGCCTCGGCCTCGACCATCCCCCCCATTGTGGTCTGAGAGGCATAAATTAAATGAGAGAAATTAGATGTAGATTCACAGATACAAGGAAAGTAGACAGCCATCAAGGAGGAATTTTAAAATAAATTATGGTTGCAGTTCAGTTTTTCAGAGAATTTTGTAGATACAATAGATAAGCAATATTACATTGTAAAGAAACATTTTGCCCCACACAGTAACATGTAAATTTATTCTCAATGCTGAAATATATATATATATAAAATGACATAGTTAAACATTAACTGAAGATAGAAAATGAGCCACAATGACATTTTTCAGATGAACAGACAGCTGACGAGAACTATTTACATGCCCCTCTATCTAACACTGTTGAAAAGCAAAAATATTTCTTCAAAACAATTGCCTCATTCTTCTTGAGTGACAGGAATTGCCAAAACCTTGAGTGGAGGAACATATTCATCTCGGTTCTAAGTTTAAATTTATGGCTTGCTATACGAGATCAACCCAATGTCAATGATTCACCAATTAAAACTTGTGACATTGTACAAATATTATTTTTTATGTGCATGCATATGTAAATAATTATATGTAACATGATTGATATGCATATGGACTCGTGAAGTGACTCAGAAATTACCCAAAGGGTTTAAAATGAATAGAAAAGCTAAGGATCAAAGTCAAAGAGGCGTAAGAACTAAATAGTAGATTTGTAGGGACTCCATTGAAAGAAATAATACATTACAGTTTTGTAAATCGGCTAACACGTGTAGATCGCTAAGAACTTAAGGGACCAAATGATTGGATATTTTTAAAAGCTGAACATTAAAATAAATGAGCCAAGACATGAGAATAATAAGTCAAGTGAAAGAATTTTGGGTACAAATAAATGTGTTAAGCAATATGATTAACGGAAAATGAAGTGATGTTCATTATGATATATCAAAGATATGAAATCCACATGAAATGGCACGAAATCAAGATGCTCCAATTTGCATTTCATTTGGCTGAGCAAAACGGAACTTAATTTGACCTCATTAGTATTTCATTTATACGCCACATATGGGGCACTGTGACAAATGCAATTTTAAGGGTGGCAAGTAAAAGGTGAGGTGTTAAGCAATGAGAAAATGAATCAAATGCCATCGAATTGAGTTGGGTGCTAAGTGGAATTCACATGTCAAGAGCAAAATTAATGGTGGCAAAGTGAACACCAATGCGCTAATAAAAATTTAGTTCTCAAAAACTACAGCTGTTAAATCAAATAACTTAAATGAAGAATATTGACGATATACCTGTGGACTGCTCATTCTGGAATGCATTGAATCTGCGGTCTCCATCCATAGACTTCCCCCATGAACCACCTATGATCGGTTTTTTTGGTGGTAAAATGTTATCATTGATATGATTCTGGAAGTATGCCAGCAGCTGCTCAATGTTCTCAAATAATTGCTTTCTAAATTTAAATCCTTTAGGATGAATACCAATAAACTCATGATGCAGATGTGTACTTCTAATGTAAGACAAGATGAAAGTGCCGGGATGCTCAAATGAAATTGCAAAACCATACACTATCCTTTTCGGATATCCTTCCTTCTCCAGTTTTAATAACTTGTCAACCTCAGCTTTTGAACCCTTAAATTTTTGGTGATTCAGTATCACTTTCAGATTAACCACCAATAGATTGACAGCGTTCCACAACCTATTAAAACAGCAGGGAAAAATAAAGAACTGATGTAAAAGAAGTCAAGACAAAAATTCAAGTGTGTAATGAGTAAGCACCAATGCTTAAAAAAATGAATTTCCTACCAGGGCATTGTCACAAAACTGAGAAAAATAGAGAAAAATAATTATTTTTCTCAAGTCAGAATCCAAAAGCCACTAGATCTTGAAATCAGGATAATTTCGCTTTATACAAAAAACCCTTAGGCTGTACGTCATGATTTAGTTCAATGCTCAACCAACCTCCACCGAAACTAAAATCAGGACCAAGAAATTCTCAAATTGAACCACTGATTGCAATTTAGTTTGGTTTCAGCTCCTGCATCTCGGTTCTTCAAGTTTGCAAGTGTTTTGTTATCTTCAATTATGATGAATAAATCAAAATACATACCAGGAAAATATGTACCAACACTGCTATTAAATAACCGATAACCAATATTTCAACAATGCAAAATTGCATTGATAGTCAGTTTTTGGGGGAGGAGGGGGTTAAGGGTGAACGTTTAGTGGAGTCAAAGTTGAGATGTAGGAATATGTCCTATTAGTAAAGTTGTGTCAGAATCTGGGCAAATTTTGAGCAGAATATCAATGAAGTTTGTCAGTGGGATTTAGTGTTAGTCTCATTTTTATTCTATAGGGGGTGACTTATCACTTGGCAGCTTGTTTGGTTGGTTCCCTGAACACTTCAAACAAAAAAAGAACTAAGTGGGATCCATGGGAACGAGTTTGAAAAAGATCAGCAACTTCATTCATCATAACACACAAAGAGCAGCATATAATATAATGAATCCCATAACGAATAAAGCCTCTCAGAGCATCTGAATTAAGGAAGCTGACCTTGTCTATGTCCTCAAATATTTCCTCTCCTATCTTTAATGTCTTCCCAAGTGCAAGCATGCTTTTCATATCTTGAGTTTTTCCACCTTCAACAATGTCTTTGTGTACACAAAGTCCATCAAAAAATTTAAGCGTTAAGGTTAATTTCCATAGACAACTACAACTTGGGTGAAAAATGTAGTGGCCAACGGCTTTATCTGCAAGGAACTACAAAAACAAAAATAAATAAGATGCCAGTCAAAATCTAAAAACATCGTCACATAGAGAACTGACCTCAACCATTAAGCAAAACCTAGAACTAACTAAACTCAACTATTAACTATTAGGGCCAAAGAATGTACCTCTTTCGCTTGACCAGCAGTTATATTTTGGAAATGGGGGTGAGAAATCATCCTGGGCTTGAAATGTTTATTTTTAAGCTCCCCCTTTTCGCCTTCACCTGAGTGAATCGGTAGAATTTTTCCTTCACAATAATATGGATCTATCCGTGGAAACTTTGCTCTTCATCACTCAACTCACTGGCTTTACATGTCAAATTCACCCGGCATCTATTCTTATCAATGAAGTTGATCTTGCAATTAAGCACAGCACCTTCTCACAATTTGTCTGTTAAAAATATATCATCAGCTTCATCCGAAAAATCTTCCTTGAGCAAAACTGCAGCGATCCAGAGTCAAGTATGCAAAATGCTTGCTTTGACTGCACATTACGAACGGTTGCCTGAACTCTTTTTCCCTCAAAAGGTACATCCTCAGTTTCTCTAGTCATCATCAAGAACTCCTCATCCTGAGTAGGTTCCTTATAGGGCATCCGAGGATCTTTAAATCCATCAAACAGTTCTTCCTTTATATCATAGAGAGTTTCTCTTACAGATTCTCCTGTTTCTACATCCATTTTAGCTGCATAATCATTAACATCAAAATCTTGCAGCAGTTTTGGTTCATCCTGCAAAATTTCAATTGCATTCATTTGAGTAACATCAGAATCTGGATTATAGTGTCTATATACAGCTCTAGCAAATTCCTCAGCAAGATGATAAGACTCTGGATGAACTCTAGTACGATCCAGAATATTAGCAACAGTATCAGCAAAGATAGGTTCATCACATGACACCTTTAAAAAGCCAATTGCATTCCAGAAAATCCTCATAGAATTCAGACCACATTTACTCAAATACTTTCTATTTCCCGGAGTGGTACCTCCAAGTAATTCTCTACATAGATTGTCAGCTGTTCTGGGTCCAAGACCAGAAACAAACTGCAATGGAGCAGAAAGCCAATTATGGCTGACAACCAAATTTACATCTACGCCTACTTGGTTGGTGACATCAGCCATTACCCACTCAATTATCCCCAGCTTCTCATCGCTTGTTAGAAATTGCTCCAAAGGGTTCAACTTCCAAGATAAAATCTCCTTTTTGACCCCACAGAGTGTTGCAACCATTGCCAATGGATTTAGAAAGTAACGCCCAAGAGCCACCGCCCTCTTCACAATGCCTATGTAATTTCAAGAACGGAAAAACCCATTATCAAAGGAACATTTTATTTGAAAAATAAAAATTAAAGAGGAGAGAGTAAAGAAACGAAGGAAGAAGAAAAGAAAGATAATTGCCATGTTGTCTGGGAAGCTGGTCCTCAGAAATTTCTGTATCTTCATAAAGCCGAGGCAAGCTTTCATCCCCTAAAACTGTTGTTAGTCCTTTAATCTCTGGACTGACATCTTCATGATTTCCCCCCAGCATTGAAACAATCTGAATAAAAAAGATTGGCATGTACCTATCACAAATATGACTTTATAGGACAAGTTGTCAAAGACTAATACAGTGCTTCCTGAACATAAGTTGTGGAATTACAGATCATTGAATTGCTAGTATACTGGAAGAAGAAAACAATATTGAACCATCTACTCGGGCAACGGAACAGACATTCCGATTAAGTTAGGAAAGTAATAAATTTGAAATCGCAAGTAGTAGAGAAAGAAGGTACAAGATGAAAGTCGCCGAATTTAAGTCTCCAATGTAAATTATTTATAATTGCATCATGGATACTTATAGGTTGGCCACATCATAATTAATTATACACAAACCAATTACAAGGGATCTCACTGGCAGCATGGTGAGAGAATTCTTATCATTCCAAATGAAAAACTATTTGATTGTTTGATAAAAACTATAATTTAGAATACATATTATCAATGAGAACCAATGAAAAAATCTACTACATCAAGTAAACCAAATGGAGTTAACAAATTAGTTTACCTCATTAATGTCATCTCTCAAGAGTACACAGGATAAATTAGCTCCAATCACAGCTACTTGTGGTCGATGATTCGTTAAGAACTTGAAAAGTCGTAGTTGATCGTTTTTCTTCCGCTGCTGATCATTTATATTCTGTGATCGCAGTGTGAGTGAACCAGCATGGATCACATCAACCAATTCCCCATTTGAGTCCAACATAACAAATGTGGTACCTTGCTTTCCAGTTCCCCAACAACATGCCATGACTTTGGATGCAGTACCCTTCCCTTTAGCAGTGACATTGCCCATGTATTGACGTGGCGCAACAGAGACTCTGTTCCATAACTCTTTCCCATACTCCATTATTAACCAGTTTTTGGCCTTAGCAGTCAACAATTTTCGTGCTTCCTTCTCCATAGATGGAAGAAGAAAATTTGAAATAGCATCCTGCACGATTGACTTACGCTCTTCATTCCAAAGCTGTGAAGATGTTTGTTCACTGCGGTTGAGATAAACATCATTGCAAGCATTTGTTAATTCAGATAGGACATCATCAGACAACCTTATTTTAACTTCGAGAAGCTCCTCTTTCTCAGCATCTTGAATCATAAGCCACTGGGCATCCTTAAACTTTGTAAGGGGTTTGTCCTTTAACCACTTGACACTCGCTGATTGATGATGTGTATCCATTGTCATATTTCCTTTCAACGTAGGGCTGGTTGAAAGTAGAGCCTGGTCCATGTATATGTTGCGAGCATATTTCCTCAAAGACATCTCACTGCTGATCTCCACTGCAGCCTAGAGAAAGAAAATTATCCATTACCAAAGTAAGCTAGATTAACTTCAGAGCAATGCAGAAACAGATAACAAAATCAATAGCAGACCATGTGCCTAGTGCCTTTGAGCACAGATGCTGAAGTTTCAAATGTTGCACACTTGTATGCCAAGGCTAATTCCTCCGGAGATTCCTCGGGATCCTCATGATTCTCCATTCCCTGTTGTGGAATAACCCCTTGAGTTACCACAACACAAGCACACAAACAGAAATGCACAAGATAATAGGCAAAAGGTTACCTACCACTTTCTCGGGAGTAATTAGCAGCCCAAATTTCTCAGGGTTCCCAAATTTGCTTGCAAGTGACCATAGACCTGCCATACAGCATTTAGAATAATAAGACTCCTTTAGAGGCCTTTTATAACTGACATCCAAGAACCCCTCAACTGGAGGAAAATGTAAATTAAACTTCAATTCAATATCATCAATCTCTCTATCTGATTCTGCTGTCTTGAGCATATCGGTGATGGTTTCTGAAAGCTTCTGGTTGAAACTGGATTTTTCATCGGAGAAAGTTGTTTGGCATTCTTCATGAAAACGATCGTTATAGGATGTCATGAGAATGCTTTTTCGCTTCTGAAGAAGCAACCATTTTTTATCCAATTCCCTGATTATCCAGAGTACCTACACCAAAGAAGGAATAAGAAGTTTCGCATCAATTTCATAGGCATTAATTTCTCTAGTGAATGGCTTTGTTATTTCCACAATCTACCTTTCTTCCTTTATAATACCTCATTCCCATAACTGAGACATTGAAGTGAACCCTACATTTAGGCCATAACAACTAATAATAAACACATTATGTTGATAATGATCACCTTATGCCATTTGAGCTGAGACTTTCTCCCTGTATCATTTTCTATACTCCCTGCTTCATCCAGCTCTGGATCTTCCAGGAGAGTCAGGCACTTTTCCTTCCGGTACATCGCAATAAATGGTATCTAAAACAAAAGGTGAAAAACAAAAAAAAAATTTAAAAATCTTTGCTCCCAAATATAACCAAAAATGCAATAAAAATCACACTACCAACTTACGTCATATTTCTTTGCATGATTCAATTCCAAGAATCTCACAATATCTTCCTTCTTTATTCTAGTGTGTAGTCTGCACGATTCACCATCTTCTTGTTTCTCAATGAACAATGGACTTGAACCAAGTTGACCATGAATCCAAGAACTTTCTTCTTCTATACTCCTTATGTCAACCGGAATGGATCCCACCATGTCCTCAAATATCTGTTTGAAAAGCTATTGGCTGATTAAAACTAAATCACAAAATTGTGGTGACAAATGACAAGTTGAAGCTAGAATAATTTGAAAGCAGTACCTGCATCCTCTCAGGTATGTCTTTATCATCTAAAGGGTTACGCTTTCCAGTTAAATTCACTTCCCCCAGAGCCAGTGACACAAACTTGTAACCTTCATCGGACTCAGTGGTCGAAAATGGAACTTCTTTGCAATGTCCTGGTAGGGGATTAGCCAAGCCAAAATTATATTTGGAATCATTTAGCTGTGACGATGAATGCTTGGATTCACTAAACTTCCTCTGTCTGAGTTATACGATAAAGAGATTAATTGAATATTTAAATTATAAGTAAATTCAAATGCATTGATGTTAATTATAATATACCTGAACGTATCTTTCTCCCCATAGGCAACCTCTTCATCATCCACAATGAAATCTGCCATGTCATCCTCTGCATGATCAGATACATACACCTCATCTTCAACATTATCATCAAAAAGTGATCCTGGAAAACCAACATTTTGTGATTAGTCAATAAAAGAATAGCACCATGGACTCAAGTATAAAAGTTAAACCGCGGATGAAATGCTATCATAGATCATCGTGGTGGACTTTTTTTTGGGGGGTGTTTACTTAAGAATTCCATAGAATGTCCACTTGTTTGACCATCAACACCATCCTTTTTTAGCCTCTTCAACTTTCCATCGCCCTATGAGAAACACAATGAATCATAAATAAGCAATTTGTCGCAAACACAGAGCAAGAAATAAAAAAGAAGCAAATGCAAATGCTCACCGATTTTTCCTGGTTGATGCCCGAGACTTGGTTTTCACGAATTAGCTCAAGATCATCATCATCAAGAACAATGCATTTTGATGATTTTCTGAAATAGTTAGCAAGGAGAAATCAGTGCAGAGTAACATATATAGAATTGCATTGCAGGGCTTAAGGGAAATGAACCGCTTCTTCTTTTTGTTCGTCTCTTGCGTTTCTTGTGGATTGCCTTCATCCTCTTCATCAAAACTAATGATAAATCCATCATCCTTGAAGTCATCCAAACCATCATCTGCATCACCAGGTGAGGGGGAAAAAGAAATCATTAGATGATAAAAAAATTTAAGTATAATAAGTTCTACGGGGTTTATCAGTAAACCGGTATACTCACTAATCTTTTTAAAAGAAAAGGAACCGAAAAAAGCTTTTTGAAAGCAGAAACTAAAAGAATAGAAAACCAAGGGAGGAAAGAAATAAAACAAAGAATTGACTTCAAAACCAAAACATAGAGCTAACCTAAAAATGAATCGTGCATAAATGCGTGATATAATCTCATGATAATAGACAGTACAACTTATCGCCGGCGTGACGCAATCGATGAAAAAGAGAGGTCATTCTCATCATTCCATACTCAGTCCTCAAATCTAAGGGAAAATGCTTTATTGAAGTTCTTAATTTTAAACTTGAACATAAAATGGCCTTTTAAAATATATAATGACAACTTTCTAAATACTGTAAAAGAAGAAACGGGAAATTCCAGTGACATTACATCAAAAGACGCACCGCTTACACTATAGAGAGCCAACGACAAAACCGAGGATGATAGAAAGAGGAATGAAGCTCAAGCTTAGAGTTTACGATTAAAAATCCGAACAAAGAGAGCGCTGATTTTTTGTTCATTACCATCATCTGATACTTCTTCGTCACCTCCGTCGCCGTCTTCCACTGTGATAGCTTGTTCTTTCACTTTCCCTTTCTGTTTCAACCTCTCTGGAAAATGTAAACCCCGAATGAACGATCAAAACCCTGAGAAATGCAAACCGACTCAAAATACACATGCAAATAGATGGTTCATTGCTATAAAATTTACCTCGTTCTTCAACGGAAAGCGATTTTCTTCTTCCCATGGCAGTTTCTGCGAGTGGAAACTACTAGCCCTGAAGAGCACTGAACAATGCTAATGCGTGAACGGAAATGGTTGCCTCGACAGCAAAAAGTCGTCCAGGCCAAAATGCAAAACGGAACAAGTGATTACTCTGGTGTGAGAGAGAGAGAGAGTATGAACAATCAGAAAGGATTTTTGATATGCCCTTGGGCTTTGATGAATTTACGGTAATGGCGCTTACACGGTAGATTCTGGCATGAACAAAGTGCCCCACCCATCCATGTTTTAAATAATCAAATGATGACAACTCAAATATTTTTATAAGAAAGTTAGCATTATGTTAAGAGAATTAACGAATAAAACATTCTAAAGATTGGTAAAATTACCTTCAAGTCTCAACAGTAACTGATTCATTTGTCATTAACCACCTTATCAGCTGTCAATAACAATTGAACCACCCTCTGCTATTGCAGCATGCGCAGCTTCCAAGGCCATTTCTGTACTATGTATCAGTAAAAAATATAAAATGAGCCGGCAGTGACCAAAGAAGATTCTAAAGCAAGGCATAGAAGAATAGTAACAAGGTGAGATATCAATACACATCATTTTCAAGAACATGTTTAGAACAGTCAAATTCGACTTCAACCAACGAACAGAAACAGATTGGAAGGAATTAAAAATTAAGAACTCCCCACCAAAGCGATTCAGCATTGAAGAAAATAAAACCCGAAAAAAATACAAATGGGTGTGTAGCTACACCTCATGCATGAAAACCAAAATTCAAAGTAAAGGGAAGAAGAGGAATTAAAAACGGAAAATTGATTACCAGAAGTTAAAATTCCATCTAAAAAAACAAAGAAAGCCGAGTCTGAGGACCAGGGCATGAAACTCGAGCACAGAAAGATGGTGGCGGAGAAGAAGACGAAGCGTTGGCGAGACTTGATGAAAGAGAAGGCCATCGAGAGCACAAACTTGGAGCTGAAATGCACATTCTCTCGCTGCAGAAATTTTTAGCGGGAGTGTGCCGGCTTATCTTCAGTTATCCCGGTAATATTTATAATTTATAAATATCTTTTTAAATTATCTAGATCTATATTGGGAAAATGACAGATATTTCTCAAACTCCATATGGTATCATGAGTAATGAAAATGATAAATAGATAGCTGTCAGTATATAGTCTTCAGAATTCATGTAAAAAGAAGAAAATGCTCCTCATGTATAAGAAGAAGAATGAGATAACCTCGTCGGAGCACCAACCCAGCATTGTGTAGCAGCCATCTGGTCGGAACTCTTGTGGCCAATGATTATTTTTGAACACAACAAAATTTTTCATTTAAATTAAATGGGAGCCAAAGTGGTGGATGGTTCCTTTGGCTACAAAGCCACTTTGATAATATATTGAGAAATATATAAAATAGATAAACAAATAACGTCTTATTCAGTGACAACTTTTATAATGCGAATGATATCATTTGTCAAGGTATTGACAACTTCAATAGCAACATTTACTACAAGTCAACGGAGTTGTCAATACAACTTTTCCGCTGTGGTGCATATATTGTTTAATTGAGTTGGTTGATAACTTTTCGTATTTAGTTTGACAACTTCAACAACCGAAATTACAACTTTTTTGTTTTCTACGACATCTATTTTGTCGAGTTCTAGAAAACTAAAGTTCCTAACATATTGACAACTTTTTGTAAATGGATTGATAAATGTTCTTATGCTATTGACATCTTTTCCGCTGTACTGCTTCTGTTGCTTCATTGAGTTGGTTGATAGTTTTTTGTATAGTATGGATAAATAAAAAGAAGTAATGACAACTCCATTGAATTGTTGTAGTAAACTTTACTATTGAAATTGTCAATACCTTTACAAATGTTGTCATTCGCATTATAAAAGTTGCCACTGAGTAAAACGTTACTTGCTTAAACGTGTTATATATTTACATACAATACACTATTGAAATGGTTTGTTGGCCCAATGATCACCAAACTTTTGAGAAATCAAGGTGGGGTGGGATCAAATCGCACCTCCACTGCCTTGGAGTGGTTGGATGGCCCAAATAGAGTCGGTGGCGGGTAAGGGTGCCTCATTCTTCTCCTTTTTTTTAATATAAGATATATTTTTGTCTTTTCACACGAATTCTCCTAGCTTCATTATATCTATTAGTGTTTTTTCTTTATTCATGGAACACAATGAGATTTAGGAAATTCAAGGAGTATCTATCTATCATTTTTCTATTTACATTTTCAAAAAGTTGCTGAAAAATTTTCAATTAATAAATTTATTGCTTACAAGTAAAAAGTATAGACGGATGCCTTTAAATTGATGGCATATCTTCAGCTGTGAAATAGATCTTTGCTTAGGCACAAAGTTTTTGATTTTACACGTAATCAAGCGAGAATAACAAAAAAAAATTCAAAATTGTAAATTCACAAATCAAATTTTCACTTATTGATAAGGTATTAATCATTACTGCCAACAATTTACAAACTTATTTGTAAATATCTTATTTGGGATTTTGTATTTTTTTTAAGTTTTTTGTCATTATCTCTATAATTAAAGATATATTGCAGATAATTAAAAAAAAAGTCATCCTTGAACAAATTTGAGGTATTTTTCTATGAATTTTTTACACAAGATTTTTTTTAGAAGTTTTCCCTTTTTTCTTAATGAAAAAAATAATAGTCGATAAATTTTTTTTAATGATGGTATTTATTAGGTATTTAATACTATAGATTTTAAAATTTAAATTAGGTTAAAATATATGAATGGTGAAATAACAGCCAGTAATTATACTTCCTCTTAAAAAAAACAACAGGTAATTATACACTCCACATGTATGCGTTCTTTTGACCAAATAACTTTGTAGAATCGATCGGTGATCGCCAGAGGGGTAGAAGCTATATCAGCGACGAGTTGGCCTTGTGGCGTCCTTCTTTGAATCTTTACTGCTTGTGTTAAAAAGGTGTATCCTGTATGCTTGTTTCGAATTCGTAAGATCTTTGCCTTCTAGCTCTGCTTACTTTTTATGAAACTGATATTGGGTTAAGTTTTTCAGATTTGTAGGCTACTGATACTGGATTAATGCGAACTTCTCTTGAACTTTCGTTCTAATTGTTTGTCCCGCCATTACAACGAGGCTCAATGTAGAAAATCTAATATTTATAATCCAAATTACTTTTGTAGTTCAAACTTGAGAATTGGCGGTGTGGTCTCCTTTCTTCTGAGCCCTAGCACCTTCTTTTCTGTTTTAGAGCTGCAAGCCTCTGTTCTATCCATTTAATAATTCTTGCGATTCCTTCTTGAATTCAATTTCAGTTGGCGGTGTAAAATCTCTGTTTCAGATTGTGAGTTTGAAGAAGAAAACCTGCAAAGTGCGTTCCTTTTTCTCTGATCTGGAATAATCTGTTGCTGGTTTTGTTTGCTCTTTGTCTTAGGATGGAACCTAAACAGCTTGACCCAAAGCACTCCGGAGAGTTACTGAAGTAATCCTTGAACCTATGCTTTTAACATTAAGTGCCCCCCTCCCAAAAAAAAAAAAAATCCTTTTTCTAATCAAGCGATTTCGATCATGTCATTTACAGGCATTTGGATAAGCAGAACGAGTTCCTTATGGACTCCTACAAGTTAATGTTCAACGAGCTGCAAAAACTTCAGGTTTTTTTCATCTTTATTTTATTTCTCGTGTTGAGTAGGGCTTCTAATTTTACAATATTTTCAATATCTACCTTCCATAGTCATTGCTTTACTATCAAACGAGGGGGGAAAGCTTTCTCTATTTTGTTGAAGCATGATCTCTATTTATGCAGATTAGACTTGTGAAAGCCGTGGCACCTTTTATTTTCCAATTAAATAGGTTTTGTGATTATCAATTTGAGGGCTTTGTGAAATTAGATTAGACTAGGAATGTGGTTTGCGATTGGCTTTGTTTATCTCATTGTAAGGATGATAAAGGCTATAGGATATAATTGCAACTTGTGAGAGACAAAAAGAACATGAACTGCTATATTTTAATAGTGACCTGTGATACTATTTTCTGACAGCAAATTTGTTACAGAGCCCGGTTAAATTTAGTGTATTGGAACTGTTTTGTTATGGTCTGTTTTAAACACACTACATAAACTCAACCATAAACTAGCATCCTTGACTGCTGGAGGTCTTCTTATACAGGTGGAAGAAGAAATGCTTATGCGCAAGCTTTATGAAGCCATGACCCCTCATGGTCCCGTTAAGAAGGTTTGTTCATGTTATCCCCATCTTTTTAACCAATTTCAAGATGATTGATATTTGAAATTGTAGAACATATTGTACTCTAATTTGTTGTTAACATTTGGAATGTTAGTTTTATAATAGTGCTATTATTGAGCATGCCTATTAATATTGATGTTTTCCTTGGTACTTTTGAGTGTCTTTCTTGTACATATATTTTGCTTAACATTCTGTTATGAACAAGGCTGACAACATGGAAGCAGCCAATAGAGATGACATGATGGACAACCATGTGGAAAATGAGCAAAACAGAACGAGTGAAGTAGCCGTTGGAGATGATACGATGGACGAGCATGTGGAAAATGAGCAATGTGGAACAAGCAAAATAGTTTATGGAGATGACACAATGGACAAGAATGGGGAAAATTAGCAAAACACAACGAGTGAAATAGGCAATGGGCAAAATAGAACGATCGAAATAGACAGTAGAGATGACACAATGGACAAGCATCTGCAAAATGAGCAAAATAGAGCACGGCGAAGCACACGTGAGCCAAAGAAGTCATGGAAACTAAGGACCAATGATGAATAGTACACAGTTGCATGATGAGAGAATGATAGTGTGAGAAAGAATCATGAAGATCTCACTCTGTGAATTCTTCCTCTTTTCTGTGACCCATTCTCTGTGTTCTTTCTGTCATTTCCTTTCACTCTTCTTTACGCTAAGATCGATGCTTTGTTTCTGTAATTTCTGTTTATGTTTCTTGCGGTGTACGTAAATGAAGTTCTGGATCCTAATGTTATTCCAAGTTGGTTAGCAAATGATATGAATTGCCTTTGTCGGGCATAATTGGGATCACACACTTTATTGATACCAAATGATATAAATTTGTTCAATCAATGAAAGAATACAATTATATTTTACCAAAAAAAAAAAGAACAAAAGAAAGAATGCAATTTTATGACGTTTACACAATTTATGAAGAGCCATTCTATTTACAATTTAATTCTAAACAGAACTCTCTACCCTTTCTCATTTTATTTTCCTTCCATCTTTTCTACGTTTTTCTACAAATCAAAATCTAAATATGAGAAAATTTTCGGATATGCTCTTTGGGAAAAAATAATTTATAATATCAGATTACTCCATAACTTAGTACCTTTCCCGTGCATTGTACAAGATCTAGTTTTCCTTTAACATAAACATAAGCTAGATTTTTTTATTTAAATTTTAGGATCATAACATTATGAAGAAAATAAATTAGCAGTCTAAAAAATACAGATGATCTCTGCCGGGAGAGAAAATACATACAAAAATAACATCCACAGATGTAGAGCACACAAGAAAAAAATAAAATATAACTATTTATCAGATCAAGATTTGAGTGCATTTCTTGTAGTAGGAAAAGAAAAGGACTGCCCCTTTCTCTGGTGATAAAGATTCAAATTTCATGGGGCATTAATACTGAATATTTACTTCTTCTGTAGTACATGTAAATATCCAAAAGTGAAAATGTGACAGCACAACACAAACCTATTGAGTATACAAAACAATACAGAAAATCTGAAAGGCAATACAGCCAAGTTCATTTGCTGCAATATGCTATAGCTTGCTTACGCCTTCTTGTATCATCACTGTGTGAAAGATTAAATCCCTTACTTCGATGGTGAAAGACTAATCAGAGCATGTTTTCAAGTTGAAGTTGATTCAATATTTCTCCCTCGCTCCATATTTGGAGCTAAAGGTTCCACCGCCAAGTTTTTGTGCATAATCACACATTGCTTCTCTGAGACACATTTCCCATAACATTGCTATGTTCACAATCGACAATGGATGTGCCAGCCTTTGAGGAGAAACTTCGAGCTTCTGTTTCGCTTTCGTCAACAGATCATCAGACTCGTCTCTGTCCAAACCAAAACAATAACAGGTGAAGAGGAAGCTTAAGATACAAGAAATTAAGTTCAAACGAAAGACTCAAAGTGAACACATTCATGAAATATAACGGGGTGAAAGTGAAAATTTGTCCTGAAAGTTTTCTATCCGAAGCAATATTGCTTCCAAAAGTTTTGTTAAAAGCAACTACGTCTCATCCATACTAAAATTAACATTTAGTATTAACAATTTTACAGTAATGTGTAATATTGCTCTATTTTAAAATTTTCAGGGTTATACTGCTCATGTATGAAAACTTTCAAGAAAAATTTTCACTTTATCCCTCCGTGATAATCCTTCAACTTGACATATGATTTATTTTATTATTAACTCATCATACAAATCTTTTCCTATCTTCTAAATTAAACTCCATTTTTTAGGCCTTTCTAGATTTACTATTTATTAATAAAATAAGATATGTACACACAAAAATGCACCAAATCCAATTCCTTCTGAGAGAATGCCTTGTGCAAATAAGTTATTCAGGTTCATTGAGAATTACTACCAAGCTACTAAGGTAAAATACAAGAGGTAAAGAAAACATATCACATATATAAAACTTGGTAAATAAGTAATAAATGATAGTAACAAAGCCTGAATCTCAAACCTGGATTCTGATGGCATTTCATCTAAAAGATTTGGAGAGCTAATTGGATAACTTGTAGGAACAAGCAACCAAAGAGGTTTGATTATTAGCTACATAAGCAAGATTGGAAGTAAAAAGCAGATCACAGGAACATTTTCAAAAGATTACGTTAGATCTTTAATATAAGAGTTTGTTGATTTTTTTGAAGAAATTAAAGAAGCTAGTTAACTCGTATATTTATCATTTTTCTCTAAATCAATTAGTTTGACTTATAGATTGACATATAACCTAATGATACACATAAGTATTTTAGAATATATGTTATAATTAGGTAATGGGTTAAGGTGAAAATTCCTGGAATTTTTTATCGGGAACAATGTTGTTTCACAAGTTTTTTAGGAACATTATTACCAAATAAGCTTTAAAATGAGTAGTACTACCCCTTATTGTTAAAAATATTAATTTTCAACATTAATTTTTAATGATAATCATTACTTTTTCAACTGAATGGAGCAATATTTCTTTATTTTAAAACTTTCAATGTAACATTGCCTTTGACAAAAAACTTGCAAGGAAAATTTGCATCTTAACCCTCAAAAAATTTATTTAGATTTTATAATTGAATTAATCATATTTTATCTATTATATTTATAGCATTTTAAAGGATTTTGATGATAGCAGTGGGCTTTCATTGATATTAATTGAATTAATTATTATTAATTGCAATTACATGAAACTAAAATTAATTAGGGATCAATGATCATACTTTTCATCATTTTGTTAAATAATTGATCCTAGAATATTTGATGCTACTTGGTTCAATTTTCATTGTAGGTACTTTGGGAGAAATTGAGATTAAAAGAAAAAAAAAGATTGCATTTAAGGACCTATACCTCTAATGTGTCTTGAAAGAATGATTGATGAGGACATTAAAAGCTATTGGGCCACCAATATACATC
>JANTPZ010002083.1:0-29220 GCA_025593235.1 Vachellia pachyceras | reverse complement strand
AACCTGTCACGGGCGGGTTAAAAATACTAAGTAAACAATTAATAATTATAATAAAAAAAAGCTCAAGTTGCCTTTCTGTAGACCCTGCAAATTTTCTGAAAATTCTCTTTTCAACCTTTATCTTTCTCCGTCTCACGGTTTTCTAGGCAAAAATGGTACCAACGAAAGACAGTTTCCACATAAGACAGTTTGAACATTTTAATTGGAGAGTGCATAAATAACACGATCTATTAAGCGCTTGTAGGATTGAGTGGGGGATTCAAATTCAAATGCAAAGTTTGAAAGGTTCAAGTGGGAGGAGGCCATGCAGTGGCGTGCGGTGCACATTCAACTAACTAGCTCCACTCATGCAACCCCGCCCTTTTAATTCAATCTTTCAACATTCTACCATTCTTTCTATCACCAACAAAAATTGAATAAAAGGGAATAACCTGATCCCTAGATATGATAAATTAACATTCAAATTTTAGTTATAAAAAGTATCTATATTTAATGTCTAAAAATGATTCAAACATATCTGTGTTTAGGGCTTCTTTACCATCACTTCATATCATCAATTATTCTAATATTTTAAGTTTTATTTTATTTAAAATATTAGTTCCCTATAATCTAATAAAATCTGGATTATTTTATTTTTTTAGGAACTAAAACTAGTGTATTATGTAACTTGAAGAACAAAAAAATTATATTAACCCATATAAATATACCAAAATAATGTATTTTCTGTATTTAAAGAGACAATTGGCTCTTACACGGAATGCATGCAGTTAAAGAAAGGGAACAAGATGTCATCTTAAGAGCTTGTTTGGATGTGAGGTTGAAAATATCTTTTAGAGATTTTGAGGTAAGACTTAGGTTTTGAAGAATAGATTTTGAAAAATAGCCTTTACAGATTCTGAGGCAAAACCTAGGTTTTGAAAAGTGATTAGGGCTCGTTTGACAGCCCAGATTCCAAAACATAGGTTTCAAAACCCAGGTTTGAAACCTCGGTTTTCTCTTTCCTACTTTTTCCTCTTTTCTCTTTCCTATTTTTTCTTTCTTACTTTCCTCTTTCCTACCCACTTTTTTGCTTCGGAATCCGTAAAAGCTATAACTCCCCAAACATAAATCACTTTTCAAAACCTAGATTTTACCTCGGAATCTGTGAAACTTAGGTTTCAAACTAACTTCCCAAACGAGCCCTTATGTTTGGGAATTTATTAGCTTTTACGGATTCCGAAGTAAAAAAGTGGGTAGGAAAGAGGAAAGTAGGAAAGAGGAAGTAGAAAAGAGGAAAGAGGAAAAAGTAGGAAAGAGAAAACCTAGGTTTCAAACTGAGGTTTTGTAACCAAAATAGCTTTTGGGAAAAAAAAATTTGATTGGATAAAACCTCAATTTTGAGGTAAAATTTAGATTTTAAAATTAAACCTAGATTCTAGAATTGGTTGCCAAACAAGTCTAAGGGCTTGTTTGGAACCTAGGTTACAAAACCTCATTTTAAAACCTAGGTTTTCTCTTTCCTACTTTTTCCTCTTTTCTCTTTCATACTTTTTCTTTCTTTCTCTTTCTTACTTTCCTATTTCCTACCCACTTTTTTACCTCGGAATCCGTAAAAACTATAACTTCCCAAATATAAATCACTTTTTAAAATCTAGATTTTACCTCAGAATCTATGAAACTTAAACAAGTCCTAAGCCTCCTGCGTGGTTTGCAACCGTCACCGACTCACCGCGGTGGAAACTTGTACGTGAACGCACGCGCTGGAGAGGGCGGGTGGGGATAATGAAGGGAAGGAGTCGGTGGGGAAGAGGGGCAAAACGGTGAATGACCGTTGGAGGTGGCGAGAGGGCAAGTTGAGGTTGGAGGGCCGAATCGTACGCGGCGTGACGCACGCGCTCCTCAAAGATTCCCTCTTTCCCACTCCCCGAGGTATATTCTGTGGATATGTCACCCACTTCATCAATCATATTACGTTTCAGTACTTCTTTCCCCCAATCACCGCCTTCCTTGCCTTTCCACCATTTTTTACTCATAGAAAAATCAATATTTTAATCTCCCTCGTTCCCCTTACATTTTGGAGTGTTTGGCCAAACTTATTTCCAACAATTTTTTATATTTCATATAAATTTAAATAAAAATATTTTTAAAATATTTATTTCAATTTAAATAAAATTATTTTTTCAACGAAATCTCACCCAACACTTTAACTCATCCCTTCAATTTCTACTCACTTGGTTTTAACACAATTAAAACCATTTAACTTTTCATTAGAGTTTATGTGAGTTAAAATAAAACTTCATCATTACTATAATCATGTCAGTAAATTTTACTAGATATGTAATTTAAAAAAATATAATTTTAATAAAAAACCACTGCTTTACACTTTAAAAGATTAAAACTAAAATAAAAATAAAGTTAAATGATTAAAAATTGTACTTAGCATACTTATATTAGTTAAGTAATTGTTATATTTAGAATAAAAAATATGGTAGAAACTAGAAAAAATGGTTAAAAACATTTATGACAAAATAAATAAAAAGACAATAAAAGAAATAATGACGGGAAAACTGGAAAACGACGGGAAGAGAGAGAGAGAGAGAGAGAGAGAGTTGGAACTTATCTGATAAGATGAAAGTTGAAAGTAAAGTGGACATGAATGGGCGGGTGAAGAAGAAGACGAAAATCGATAACGCCATAGCCAACCCACAGCAGTGTAAAAGCGAATCAAAACTTGGAATATTCAACTTTCTCTCTCTATCTCTATATCTCTCTAAGAAAATTACTGGTTTTCTTAAAAAAACCTCCAAAGATTCGTTTTTTGTACGCGACGCCACGACCCCGGTATGTTGCCCAGTTTTCTTCTACACCCTTCTCCTTCCCATTCCCTCTCTTCCATTCAAAAAATGTTTAATTTAATGCTCTGCACTGGAGCCTTCCCTTCCTTCACAAGTTTTCATTATTCCCCTAATTTTGATACTGCTTAGATCCCATAATATTCTCTCTCTTTCTTTCCCCAGCTTCGGTCTGGTTCTTTGTTTAACTGGGTCGGATCTACCTTTGCTTGCACAAAACGCCATTCTTATATATTCCTTCTTCTACTTTCTTTCCCTTTGATTCTCCTCTCTCTCTCTCTCCCGCCCTCTCACTCTTCTCATCCTTCCTTCTTTCCTTCTCACCACTCTTTCATATTTTGCTTCTTCAAGAAATGCAGCGTCAGAAAATGGGGTTCCGAGAATACGTTGAGGCTTTAGAAGAAGAACGCCGGAAAATTCAGGTGTTCTCTAAGGAACTTCCCCTTTCACTGGGTATTGTCTCGCAAGGTACCCCGTCATCGCTTTCTTGATGTTTCCGTTACTGATTCTAGTTGAGTTTTTTTTGGTGGTTTGATTTTGATTTTATTTTTATTTTCCTGGGAGCAGCCATTGAAGCTTACAAGCAGCAACTTTCTGGAAGCACGGAGTACAATGTTCATGGACAATCGGATTGTTCGGAGCAGACGTCAACGGAAGAAGGACCTGTTCTTGAAGAGTTTATGCCCATTAAGAAGAGGGATTTGCCTGATTGTGACGACGAAGAGGACGAAGATGAACAACATTCTCATACGCCTAAGATTCTAAAGGACAACAACAACAATAAGAACTCTGATAAGAGAAAATCCGACTGGCTCAGATCCGTCCAGCTCTGGAACCCAGATCCACCGACTAAAGAGGTATGCTAGAAAAAAAAAAAGCGAAATTTGGTTTCGGTTGATCTTCTAGAGATAATTCCAGTGTTTGAGGCGAAACTGGGAAGTGAATTGGATCGATTCTCTCTGTTTTGTGCAGGATTTGCCCAGAAAAGCTACGGTGATGGAAGTGAAGAGAAATGGAGGTGCCTTTCAGCCATTTCACAGAGAAGAAAATGTTGGAAAGACGAACAATAACAATAACACCACCACCACATCGGCCGCTAAATCTACATCTCCTGCTCCCGTGCCTGCAATGAGCTCCACCGCCGGCGGAGGCGGAAACAAGATATCGGACGAGAAAGAAGGGCAGGGTCAGAGGAAGCAACGGCGGTGCTGGTCACCGGAATTACACAAACGCTTCTTACACGCCCTTCAACAACTAGGCGGTCCAGATTGTGCGTAATCTTGTCTCAATTACTTATTTTCACCCAAATCTTTATTGTTATTACTATATTCCCCCAAAACAAATCTGATTCATGCTTTCTGTCTCTGTTTGTTTCATCAGCTGCAACTCCGAAACAGATCAGAGAGCTCATGAAGGTCGATGGCCTCACAAACGATGAAGTCAAAAGCCACTTGCAGGTTCGTCTCTGGGATTTTAACATATCTAAAGATGTTATGTGAATTAATTGATTTGAAGGAAATAATCTGATTGCTAGTTTGGTTTTTTTTTATTCAGAAATTTCGTTTGCACACGAGAAGACCAGGTACTGTGATTCACAACAATGCTACATCATAATCAGCTCCTTTTGTTCTTGTTGGGAACATCTTTATGCAGCCACCAGAGTATGCAGCAGCAGTGGCAACTTCAACAGCATCAGGCGAGGTGACCACGGCGACTACGCCCACCGGAATTTACACGCCGGTGGCTTCGCATCCGCACCCTCCTATGCCGGTGGCGCCGTTCGGTAAGAAGGCGGATTTGATGAAGCAATTGGAGCAGTCACATTCAGATGAAGAGAGGGTGAATCATAGTGAAGGGGCTGTTCACTCAAATTCTTCACCTGATTCTTCATCTTCAACTCACACCACCTCTCATTCTCATGGACATTGAGTTTGAGATGAAGATGCTGTGCAGAAAAAAAAAAAATCAAATTTTGTAATCAGAATATTGTGGTAGAGAACTTGATCTGCTGTGATATTTAATGTCTTCTGCTGCTGCTTGTATGACGTTAGGGGGTTTAAATTAATAGAGGTGAAAACACAGGTGACAGTTTTGTTGTGCAATGTGTAACGTAAATTGGAATACATATATTATCAGAATTCAGAAACTGCGCTCAATCTTGTGTGGGATTTATTCTAAAGGTTTGACAAACACTCTTTTAAATTAATCAATGGCTGGTTTGTAAGTCCGATGGATAATAGCTTTTACGGAGTTTGAGGTGAAACATAGGTTTTGGGGAATAGATTTTGGAAGAATACATTTTACAAATTTCAAGGTAAAACTTAGGTTTTGAATCGTGATTGTGTTTAGGAATTATTAAAATTTACGGAATTTGGGATAAAAAGTAAGTAGGAAATAGGAAAGAAAAAATTTATTATGAGAATGTGATTTGATAAAAAAATAACTTTTTTTTAAAATCTAAATTTTATGAGAAAATTTAAATTTTAAAAAAGTAGGTAGTTAGATAAAACATATGTTTTGTCAAAGAGAATCCAATAACAGGTTGGACAAATTCGATCTTAAACATTGAAAGAGATATTTATAAATTGGCCACGACTTTAAAGGTGAAATTGAAACTAAAGCCGAAAGGGGAATGTTTGGTGGATTCTAATCATGAGGGGGAGATAGGGCTTTGTTTGGGATAGTGCTAATGAGCTTCAAAAACTTGTGAAAATATTTAACAAATGGTCCCAAACTTTACAATATTTATCCAGCAGTCCCAAGGGACCAGAGAGGAATTAATTTTGGATGTGAAAAGACACTGATGCCCCTTGTTGAATTAAAAGGGAAAACTGCTGACAGGTTTCAGTGCATTTCTGTGTTGAAGGTAGGGTTTTTGTTGGTCTCGACATAAAAGCCATGGTTCTTGTCTTCTTGGATTGTTAGGCCATCCATTCCAGCGCGGCATTCGTTTTACCGAAGATTTGAACCACAGTTTCTGAGAAATTTAATAAAAGATACAAGCTTTTCTGCTTAAATTTATTCTTCCGATGCCGTTCCGATCTTTCGCTAGAACAATCTTCTGCTGATCTTCCGCCGCGAACTCCAGTAGGTGGAGCTAGAATCCACTTCCCTAATCTTTATTAGTTTTAACTGTGCCTTGTTTCGTTTGATTTTATTGCTTTATTTGTTTTTGGGATTTGTTACATTTCTAGATAGGTTTTAAATGGTGTGGTATGAAGTAAGATGTTGTGTACTCTGTTTTTGTGTTATGTTGGTGTGTGTGACCGGAAAAAATGGTGATGTAATGAAGATGGAGGTAAAAATGGATGTGTGTGAAGAGCTGGGGCGGAATGGTAAAATGTAGCAGATGATGTTGTTAATAAAGGCCGCAACAGTTGTCAATATGGGTGCCTAGGTTGTCAATGACAACTATATGACTGCTGGGTTGGTTGTATTGTAGATTGATAGTTGGTCAATTTTAGTAGAGGTTGGGACTGAGTGTGTGGGTATTAATGTGATTATCTCTTGTATTTCTTTATAGTTATGGTTCTTAAAGGGTGACCTAGTGAAATGAAAAGTATAAAGTGTAGATATTGTTGAGAAGTGTTTGGGAATGGTAGTATATGTGTTCTGTTTTTGTTGTTCATGCTCTGTTTCTAATTAAGAATGATAATGGAATGCAAACAAAGGTGAAGATGCAGTGGTGAGAAGGGCTGGTGGCCAAAGGTGAGAAGGAGTTATTAATACAGGCAGTGACGGTTGTTAATATATCTGGTAAAATTGTTAATAACAACTGAATGTCCTAAGGAAATATAGCTGCTAAAGTTGTTTATGTATAGGGTGAAGTTGTTAATGACAGTGTATTGTGCAGGTGGTAAGTCGTAATGGTAAACTCGTATACAAAAAATCTAGTATGCTTTGTTCATACTGGAGGAAAATTTATGAGAAATGAAGTTGTTGGTTTAACATATGTTGGGAGAATCGTTAGATCAAGAATTATCAAAGAAGGTTTAAGTTATGAAGAGTTGAAAACAATGGTTACATCAATTGTTGGAAAAGACAGCAAAGATGTTGTGATGAAGTTCACCTTGACATTTGATACAAGCATATTTGTGGACCTTGTAGATGATGAAGGAGTTGAACAATTAATTAAATTTAATGAAGAAAGTGGGCATGTATAAGTAAATGAAGATTGGATACGTTGATACTCATACGGTCTCATATCCAACTATCATTTATCCAAGTTACAATGTCTATGTAAAACATCTAGCAAAAAATGACATAGGCATAGGCATAATGAATACAAAACAGTACTTCTTTTATAACTCTGGTTAAAGCACTAAAGGAATTACCCTATTATACTCTTATTCCTTTCCAGTAACTTTGCTGTGTAGATCTTCAATTAAGCAGTGGTAAGATTTTATTCTGGTTAAAGCACTGAAATTCCATCACATTGCACAACTCATACTTACCAAACATGTTTCACATACAACAGTTTCTCAACCTTTCAAGATCTAAGATTTTAAGCAAATCAAAATTCATGAATTCCATTTTTGTAGTTTAATTTTATCAGTGCCAATCACAAAATTTCCAACCAAACAACTCAAGTCAAACCAAAAGGTAATTTCCTTATATTATGTTCTTCCTATTTCTCCCACTCACGTATTCATCTAATATCTTAGTTAACTATCCACTAACTCCATAATTACCCAAAATTATTATTAAACTTTGAAAATATTCTAACCTTTCTCCATCCTATCCTCTATTGACTATTAATATAATGATAGGAAAAATGAAACCAAAGCTATTCAAAGTGACATATTGAACATGTCGCATAGCAACTTGACTATGAAGAACATAAATTTTACAAAATGGTGATATTTGGTCATATATATAATCCTCCAGTCCTCCTAGTGACTCTAGTTGGCAAAGGAAGAAGATACATTCATGCTATCAAAATGAAGCTAATTGATGGGTTTGAAAATGGAAGATGGAAAAATACCTCAATGGTATGATAGGCTCACGTTCCAGTAAATTTATTAGAATAAGTCCATTCTTCTAATTTTAAGTACATCAGTTTAGCAAAAATATTTGCATTTTTTTACCTGAAGAAACTTAGATATTACCAAAGATATTTTATTCTCAAATTGAAAGAGTGAACACATCAGTCATCTAGTAATCATAAAACCATTGATGTAAAGGATCAAATAGTGGTTCAGGACACGTTCTCACTTTCTAAGCACACCTAAATCCAAAAGACAGATTGGACTTCACCTTTTTTTTTCCTGCATTAACAACTCATCACCTTCGACCATTAGCCCTTCTCACCACTGCATCTTCACCTTTGTCTGGATTCCATCATCAGTCTTAATCAGAAACAGAGCATGAACAACACAAAAACAGAGCACACATGCTGCCCTTTCCCAAACACATCTCAACAATATCCACACTTCATACTTTGCATTTCACTAGGTCACCCTTCAAGCACCATAACTATAAAGAAATCCAAGATATAATCACACTAATACGCACACATTCAGCCCCAACTTCTACTAAAACTGACCAACTATCAATCTACAATAAAACCAACCCAGCAGTTATATAGTTGTCATTGACAACTTAGACAGCCATATTGACAATTGTCGCGCCCTATATTGACAACCCCATCTGCTACATTTTACCATTCCGTCCCAACTTTTCACACACCTCAATTTTCACCTCCATCTTCATTAAAACACCATTTTTTCAGACACACACCACACATGACACAAAAACAGAGCATAATATATCCTATTTCATACCACACCATTTAAAACCTATCCACATACCTTTCAACCATTAACATATACTACACATTGCTGTCACTAGCTTCCCCTTCAAAGTTGAAAACAATAAATTAACAGTAAATAATTAAACCCACCTGAATCCTTTCCTCAAACCACCCATACAGGGCACAATCGCATAGCACAACTTCTCCACAATTTAGGGCAAACACGCACTGAACTAGGTGTAAGAACAAGGTGGAAGAACAAGGGGCATTTGATGAAATGAAGAGTGAAAAGAGAAAAACTAATGGAGCTTCCCTGTTCTCCGTTCTGTTTCCCGGTCACTTCCCTGTTCTCAGTCCTGTCTTCCTGCGCAAAATGAAGAGTGGAGAAAGCAAAAACAGTAGTTTTCCCTTTTAATTCAACAAGGGGCATCAGTGTCTTTTCACATCCAAAATTAATTCCCCTCTGGTCCCTTGGGACTGCTGGATAAATATTGTAAAGTTTGGGACCATTTGTTAAATATCTTCACTATGTGGGACTGCTGGATAAATTTCCCAAAAAAATATTTGACATGACTTTCAAGACAACTGATTTTTTTCAAAAGCTTAAATAATTTTTTATGACTTTAATTTGAATATTTTGTAGCCAACTTTCTCAATAAATGGTTAATGTGCAAAAAATACACATGAGCATTTAAAATAAGAGTAAAAATATCATGACCGTTAAATATAAACTAACACTATGGTCTCTCCATGGAAATCAATCGTGTTAAGTTATATTTAATGTTTATGATACTTTTGCACTCATTTTAAATATTCATTAGCATTTTTACAAGTCCCTATAGTGTTGAACGCTATTTAGATAAAATGACACAAATTAAATTACACTAATTGACTTTTTAGTTTGATTTTGAATAATAGTAAGAATAAAAGTGAAAACAAGACCTAAGGAGGTGGTGTTTGGATACAATGAACCAGACAAACAAGTTGCTCCTTCAATTTTCATTATTGTACCCGTTTAAAAAATTGTTGGAAGAATGCAATTTGACAGAATACATTTATGTTTGAATAAACGTTAGATTCATAGTTTATTTATTCTGTCAAAAAGAAGTTTTTTTTGTTTAGAATGTGTTTTGAAAGAAGGAGTTACCAAACGCTGAAATTTGGAAGTTAACGGAATTTTCGGTCTAAAAAGTATTTTGAACCAAAAAACCTATTGACAAACATGCAAATTATTATTCTTACTTCTCTCTACCATTGCCAATGTTGATACGATGTGTATTAGGGATGAGAATGCAGGCTAGCCTGCAACAGGTTGGCGGGCTAGGCAGCCAACAGCCTACCACCACACGGGTTCTAGAAATGCAACCCCAACCCGCCATGGCGTGTTAGCAGGCCAGTTTTATTTTTTTAAAAAAAGAAATTTCTTTTTTCTTTTGTATCTAGGTTTTTCCTATGAGATAGCATATTTACGTGATTATTTTTCCAATCTCATCAAAAAAATTTCACTAATTTCCTAAAAATATAATTTAATATTATATTTTTAAAAAAATATTGAAATGAAAAAAGTAAAATACATAAAATATGTATTTTTTAAAAAATAAAAATGGCGAGTTGAGCCCATAGCTGAGAGAGCCCGCCCCATGGTGGGTGGGCTCGTGCGCTTAACTCGTTTTCCCACTCCCAATGTGCGTTGAGATAAGAACTCAAATGATCTTTTACAATATGAGATCTATAGTAGATTTAACCTCCAGTTGAGTATTAACTCGGTATAGTATGCTTCATGCACATCCTTACCAAACGCAGTACAAATTTTTTATTTTTGATTTTTTATATTTATTTTGAAAACCAGAAGCTGGATGATTTTTAGAAAGCCGACCTGTTACTTTATATGTATGTATGCTAATATATGATTAATTGAGAATGTTATATTTTATAGTGTTACTATGTTGACAATTAGGTTTATTATGAATTTATTATATATGTGAAGAGTTATTTTTATTTAATTATTACATTATCGTTGCGACCTACCCAACCTTTTGAAATGCAACCTGCTGATCTTTTTGGCTAGCCGTCCAGTTCGGCTTTTAAAATACCGGTTTCAATATGGATCGTTTATATTGAATGCCAAATCAATGCCAAAAAAGAAAAAGAAAAAGAGAGATTCCTAAGAATCTTCTACATGAATTTGTTTTGAGAACCACTCGAACCGTAGAGAGTGGCTCGTGTCAATTTCTTTTGTCTTTTAGTCTTTTAACGTGTAAAGCTCCTCCAAGTTTCATAATCCAACTTTTCTTAAGGGGAATTTATTGGGAGATCTCAAATAAAGAACTTATTTAATGAATGATTCCAATTTTAAAAATATTTATCAAAAGGTTCCATTGACAACATGAGGTGTTGTCAATACAACACATGATGTTGTCAATGTATATGACCTCATGTTGTCAATGGGACATTTTGATAAATATTATCAAAATTGGGACCATTCATTAAATAAATTCCGTATTTGGGACTTCCCAATAAATTTCCCCTTTTTTAATACAAAGGCATGTCAAGGCTTGAAAAAGAAAAGAGGGGCTTAACTATTGGCCGTCACAAAAGATTGATCCCTCAAGAGGGGCTCCCTACAATATGGTGGTGCTTGCGGGAGGAGGTGTGTCTAGAAGCTATCTAGATGAGTTCCTTTAGCCAGTATGTGAGCACATGTAAGGTTTTCCCTTGACGCATAGTAAACCTCGACCTTCCAATCTCCATAAATGAGGTGCCGAGTTGCTTCAATCTCTTGCTGGTACTAATAGACAGGACCACGATCCATGAACAAAGAGTTGATTGCTTATTGAGAATTTGAGAATAATTGGATGTTCTTTAGTTGTAGTGAGCAGCAGACTTCCAACTCTGTTTGAATTGCCACAATTTTCGCTACAGTTATTGTGACGTTGCCCAACGCCCGTTGGAAGCCCATTCGCCACCGACCTTGGTCATCCCTAATGAGTCCAGCATATGCAGCTTGGCCAGGCGCTCGAACAGAGGCATCAACATCCACCCTTAGTACTCCATCCAACTTTAAATTGCATTGTGGCTGTTTGGGAGATTATACGTGCTCCCCAAACATATGTACATCAGTATCTTTTATGGATTAAGATAATCGTATTCATATATTTACCTCGTAAACCATAAAAACACTTCTCCATCATTTTCCCAAACAGACGCATTAAGAGCATGCTTGAAAGTTTATTTGAGAATGGCTTTTACAGAGTTCGAGGTGAAACCTATGTTTTGGAGAATATATTTTAAGATAATAGACTTTACAGATTTGGATGCAAGACCTATATTTTGACAAGTGATTGTGTTTGATAAGTTATTCACTTTTACGGAATTCGAGGCCAAAAGTAAGTAAGAAAGATGAAAGAGAAAAAAGGAAAAAAAGATGAAAGAGAAAATTTATTATGATAAATAGTGTGATTTGATAAAAAATAGCTTTTTAAAACCTATGTTTTAGACTAATATTTTGTTACAAAACCTTTATTTCATAAAAATGTAAGTAGTTGGATAAAATTTAGGTTTTAAAATAGCTCACAAATGAGCCCTAATACTCATTCAATAATTCATATGAGATATGTTTTGAAGTTTAATTTTTTTTATTAAGGTGTTTCTTAGATAACTAATTTAATCTTTTTATTTCTCGGAAAAAAGTGTAATTGATGTATATGTAATTTTTGTATATCTATGTTTATATATACTATGAAATATGTATATATATTTGTGATTATAAATAGTGCGACCTGTCTTCAATTTCATGCAAATCACATGTATATAATTTAACTTTCATTAAGAGAAACTAGTGACTTTAAGTTTGAGGGATTGAAAGTACACTTTTTAAATTTAATAGACTAAAGTGAAATCTAATATAAATATAAATGATTAAAAGTATAATTGAGCGTCTATTTAATTTTTTCTTCATAGTAAAAAAAAAAGTTAAGTGGATTTTATTTTAATGATTGGAATATAGAAAGCGTATATGAGTACAAGTTGTACTTGCAATTGCAAAGAATCCGACGTGGCCTTTTGTGTGGATGTGCGTACAACCAACGCCATTCGTGGCTTTGTCTGATCGTACAATGCGTCTTACTATATTCTAATTTACGATGTATATTATCTTAATCTCTTTTTGATTAATAATTATATTAATATTTAATCCATTTTAACATATTCTTAATTGAAAATCCCTTGGGTTATTTGTCAAATCTTTGTTTTGACCAAATTAATGTGAGAATAATTTGTCATGAATTCTGAAATTAATTTTGCAACGTGGTGCCAAAGGAACCCTTGAACTTTTATTCAATATAAATCAAAGACGTTGTATTAATAAATTGTTCCGTTCAAGATTTAAATAATTGAATGGTCTGTTTGAATTAGCAGCAGAAATTACTTTTTTATTATAATTTACTGTGAAATGAGTTTTATCTTAATTTGTATGAACATATTTTTATGATTACGCTATCACAAACAAGGCCGAAGGTTGTTAAATTCATCAAATAATGTGCGTGATTTCTATTTTTTTTATTTGGAAAGTAAAATAAGTATGTGATCAAATTGATAGCTATTTTGAGACATTTATATTATAAATAAAAAAATAATGACTTCATGCAACAATTCAAGAAAACTTTTCAAGAAATTTGTAGTTGATCAAATTTGTAGTTTATTTATTTGCTTTAATTACATATGTTTACTACTTTATTTAGTGGTTTTAATAATTTCTAATCGGATCAATAAAAAGAGAAAATTTGTGCAAAAATCTCTATTTAAATCTCTACTGGTTAAAATAATCTGAAATAAAGCATCATTCCTTTCCGTATATAAAATATAATAGTTTATTGATATTTTCTATATATAAAAATATATAAAACCCTTTTAATCAATATTTTTTAAATAAGGACTTCACACAATTTTTTAATGTTTTTATTTTCAACATCTAATTTTTTTTATAGTGATGTACCTTGTCCTGTTGTTTTCCTCCAAAGTTAATTAATTTTTCAAAGTTATCAACAATATGGCTAAGTTCTCTTGATTAATCAAAAGATTCTCTTTTGGATTTTTTTGCTAAAAAAGTTTCCAATTAACATTTATTTTTTAAATAGAGAAAGAAATATATAAAAATGTTAAGAAAATAAAATATTGCAATGTGGTTCAATTTCTAGATTTGATTCGGAGCACAAGAGGCCACTTTTTTATGATACAACACATTCCGATCCACAATATAGATCACTTTAATTAATTCATTATAAATGATAAGTGGTAATTAACTCATTAAATATGCTTTAAATTAAAATATCTTTCCAACTTTACCTCTATTAAATGAGGTTTTGAGTGATGGAGAAAAATATGATGAATCACATAGGGTTTGTGTGCGATCACGTTTGGAAAAGCGAAACGCACGTTCAACAGTATTTTTCCGTAAAACAAGATAATTTTTTTCCATATATTTACCTCAACTTACGTAAAATTACTTCTCTATCACATTCTCAAACGGACCATAATATCATACGAGTACTTTATTAATATTTTAAAAATACAATTATTTCAGAAATTTTAACAAAACTTTAAATGGTATAACACTTTTATAATTAGTGGGGCCGGTGATGGAGTCTAAAGAAGGAAATGTATTCATTAGACTGCGTGCAAAATACTTCACAAGTTAGGCATACAAATTTTCAACGACAACCATACATTTATATTTGAAAGTTTGGTGAAACTCCACTTAAGGCTTTTTGTGTAATTCCCTTTCCTTTGCATCTATTTCAACCCCTTTTCGATTCATTTGTTGAATTTCAAAACATTAAAAAAATTATATATATACCATGCTTTAAGGTCACTAAAAAAAATTAAGAAATACTATTATTATTATTATTATTGTTGTTGTTGTTACCATGGAAAAATTGGCTCATCAATCATTATTGTTTCATCTTAGTTTTAATCATGTCCCTATATATTTTTTCTTTTTCTTGGTTGCTTATGGTTTTATGAAGTATAGGTGGAGATGGGAATTGCGGGTTAAACAAGTCGGCCCGCCAAAATTGGTAGGTTCAGTTGGCAAAAGCCAACCCCACCCTTAACCCGCGGGTTGGTGGGCCAACCCACATAACCCAACTTTTATTTTTTTAAAAATAAATATTTTTATATATTCTTACTTTTTTTATTCCAATACTTTTTATAAAAAAATAATATTAAATTATATTTTAGAAAATTATTGAACACGTATTGATATGATTGATAAAAGAATAATGTAATTATGCAATTTTATAGAAAAAAATTAGATAAAAAATTTATTTTTTAAAAGATATATTTTTTGACGGATTGATGGGTTTCATGGCAGGCTGACCCCCTGTCCCAACCCTAAGTATAAGTATTAGCTGCTCGTCTCTATACCTATAATATGTTAATTAAGGTTTATATACGTGGATACTGACTAAGTAATAAGTACGTTATCACAAAAGATAAAATAAAGACTTTTAGTAAACGAAAGGATGGAATAAAAATATTTATTATTAACATAAAATAAAAATCATGGAGCTCCATATTCGAATCGGTTCAATGCCTTATTCGAGGGAGTTACTCTACCTTCAATTCTTACATTCATTCGAATGGATGCATCGTCCTCACTTTCTAAACCGTGCAGGAATACATCGGTTTAAAAATACTTAATCGAGTGGGGAGAATAACTTAATCGAATCCGTAAGTTCATTCGAATGAAGAATAAAACTAATTTGAATTGGACGAAGCATCATATCTTTCTAAACTATACCTGTGAACAACGGTTTGGAAATGCATATTCGGTTTATGTGAACAACTCATTCGATTGAGTCTCTCTAACTTCAATTCGTCAGAAAGAGGTCTATCATGCATTCGAATGAGGAATAGTTCTCATCGGAATGAGATCAATGCGTGACTTTCTGAACCGTAACTGAAAAAAATGGTTTGGAAACATCAATTCCTGAACCGTGTTCTTTGTGTTCGGTTTCAAAAGGTTTGGTTTGGCATCCGAATTATACACACTCATCATTCGAATGAACATCTTGCTTGGCAAGCTAACATGTAAATCAAAAGGAAGAGAGGTTTAGGGAGTTAAACAGTATGGAGGATGGCGTGACAGTGTATCCGATTTGGCAAACGGTCGTTACGCTTCCGTTGGCCCAGGTGACAATTTATTCGTTTTACAAACTTCCGTGGCGAATCTAGTCCCTTGAAAACTTCCGGATACACAATGCTCCAACCTGTATACTTCTGTGGCAAAAATGCTACTTAACCGCTTAATTTATGGAGAAAATTGCATTCGATGACTTAGATCTTTGAAAAGGGTAAAATATCTTTGAATTCAAAATTCATAATCATTTCTAATAATCAAGTTTTTGCTGAGCTTTACAAACTTACCACTGTCTAAAGAAAGTTATCACTTAACTATACAAAAGTTATTATCAAAACATTAAAAGCTATTGTTATTTTCTTGAAGATGATAATGATTCTTTATTTTTTTTAAAAAAAATGTGTTGACGACTTAGTGCCTGTTTGTGAGAGTGTTATAGCTCCCCAAACACACATTCAACAGTGTTTTTTGTAAATCGAGATAATCTTCTTAAAATATTTACCTTATAAATCGTAAAATCACTTCACCTCTTCTAAACGAACTTTTGATCATGGTAAATAATTAGAATTTTTAAAGTATTTTAATGGAATTTTTTTCCAATGATAAGTCCTTATTAGATATAATTTTCCTTAATGTGTCATAGTCTAGGGAGTTAGGTAAGTTCAATCTATAAATATATAGATAAATAAATTAACCCAATGAGAAACAATCGTACAATCGTCGATCATGAAATGATAAATTAATTATTATTCACTAGATTCTATTTCTCGTATGATTATTTTTTTTATTGACCAATTAAGTAACGCAATTTCTTATTATTTCCACTATATTATTTTATTTAACTATTCTTCTCTCAATTGGAAGACAACAAAAAAATGTCGACACTTACAGCTGTCTGTGGATAATATTCTATCTGACCACATGGATAAACCACGCATATCCTCCCTAATTAATTTATTAATGCAATTTTTATATAATATAATTGCTTAATGCCAGCTTCTAGTTATATAATTAAGAAATTAAAAGTGATATTAATTATCCGAAAACGTGATATAAAGTCTTCAACACCCAGTTATTATTTAATTTCCTTGTGGATCACTTTAATTGTCTCTCCATTCCATTTTCCAAATAATATTGTTTCTTATTCATAGTGATATTATAAGTTAGAGGGAAAAATATTTGCATTATTTACCTTCTTAGAGAGTGATTCCAGGATAAAATTAACTTTTCGACAGTAGAGAAAATTAAATTGACAAGATTTTCAAAAATCTAGATTAAAGAGAAACTGTAAATTTTAAAATAATTTCATGAAAATTTTTAAGGTCCTAAGAAAAACTAATTTGAGATAACTAAAAAGAAATTTTAAAATAACTAAGAAATTATACAAGAAACATATATATATATATTAGTTACTATTTTTCTTCACCAGATTTTATTTCATTGAAATTATTTTTTCATGCAGTGTGTGATTTTTCTTACTAGACGTCTAAAATAGAAATCAAATTATCTCATTTCAAGAAAATTAATGAACAGTTATTTCTTAAACAGAAATCAAACTCCGTTTAGTTTTTTTTTTGTTTCATTTCGGTAAATTATTTTTTGACTATGGTATGAGTTTTATTCCATTTTTTTTTTTAAAAAATGATCTTCACATTGAGATATCATTCAATAATTGCACCATGTCACGGCCCCATATCATCTTCATGTTACTTTATTGGGAGGATTTTAACTTTAACGATATACGTATAAAAAATAAGCAATACCATTATTGTTATATTAAATATTTTGAAATGATGTATTTAATTAATGCTTTCTGTTTCCAACAATGTCCCTGAGCATACAGAGAGAAGTGAATGATTAGTAATTTAGAGTTTATTTGATTTCTCCTCCTAAAATCTAAATTTAATTTTTAAATTTAGATTTTGTTCAACTATTCATATTTTTTAGAAAAGCTATATTTTGGATACAAAATATCGGTTTGAAACCTAGATTTTGAAAATGCTATTTTCTTTTCTGATCATATGTCTTTCCTAATAAATTTTTTATTTTTTACTTTTTCTTTCTTTCTCTTTCCTACATACTTCTTGCTTCGAAATTCATAAAATCTAATAACTTCTTAAATACAATCACTTTTTAATATTTAAATTTTACCTTCTGTAAAAATTACTTTATAAATGAATCCCGGGATGCGAGAGCAAATTGGAGAATCCGAGGCTGCACCTCCGAGCACCAAAGCTCCATCACCAAAATTGTAGCAAATAGTACAAACCCCAAAACGACAAAGAATCTGCAGTGTTGTCAACTTCGCATATAAATTAAAATAAAAAAAATTAAAAAAAATGATTTATCTTCCCAACATAATATGAGTTTGGGAACTCCATTAGGAGAATGGATTTTACAGATTCTAAGACATTTTGTGGATTTCGAGATGGTTTTACGGATTTCAAGATGGTTTTTATGGATTTCAAGATAGTTTTTACAGATTTCAAGATGGTTTTGTCTCGACTTACGTGCACCGTTTTGATAATGATGCTGCCAAACAAGCACTATAACGTTGACTGGTTGAGTAATTACAGGCGTTAATTTTTTGGACCACTTGAGAATATTCTAGGCCTAACGTGGCTGAATGTTCTGGTATATTCTCTTTTGTTTACATTATCTCTTTCTTTTGCCAAGCACCAACTTCTAATATATATATTATATAAATTATCTTTCTTCATTTTTTCTCACGAGATAATTAAGATTCCATATATTATTAATCAACTTACACTATTTTTTGGGTGATTGTTTCAGTATTTTTGAGAGTGGGGACCTATTCAACTGCCATTTATATATATATATATATATGCAACCTTTTTGTGTTGATCATTTCTAGAAACGGGCAGTGGTAATAAAAGACTAAAATGTTATATTGCAATTAAAATTATCAGCTAATTAACCTACTAAGTAACTAACACTGGCTAGGTTGAGTGAAATTAAGCTTTCCTAATAAACAAAATTTTGGATATATTAATAAAAAAATTTACTTTATAATTTTATTAAGTGTTATCGTCGCTTTTTTCTATTTATTTTTAGAAGGTTTCACACAAACTTATATCCGTTAGAATGATGTCCTTTTAATTGGGATTTGGTGACATAATTCAAATCTAAATTAATCAATATGAAATATATTAAGAGTGGGTTTTCTGTGGTGGGGGAGGAAAAAAAGGCTAGGTAAGTTATAAATATGGTTGCAATTGAATTAGCCACAATTATTTCGAACCATAGCCTAATTAAGTTTTTATAATTTATAAAATTAAATTAAATTGAAGCAATACAAATGACATTTTTATAATTTATAAAATTAAAATTTTAATTCTGTAAGTTAATTTCCTCTCGAAGAATCCTTTATAAGACAAATCGTTTGATCAAACGATGATAGTAATTAAATAATTTCATAATCTCTCGATTCTTAATGTAACATACTTAATTAATTGTGATAGATTATAAAAGTTCAATAAATCATTTAATTATAACATATATGACCTAATCTTCCTGAAATACATATGCATTATATTAGATTAAATATTGATTTATAAGTTAAAGTAAATTAATTTCAAGAAAAATAATAAGTATTAGAGATAATAAAATGGATAGATGTATTATATTTTAAAATCAAAATCAACTTCATAACTAACTCTTATAATTAACATTGAAAGTGATAAAAGTGGTAACAATAATAGAGTTAAAATTCAGATCCCACACATATGTTATGAGTCGTGAGGAATCTTTTCAAGTGGATGAATATTAATGAAGCATATAGAAATTAATCAAACTATGATTATTAAATAATATTATTGAGCCACCTGTCAATAACTTCATATTATTAAATTAGTCATACTATATTATTATTATAATTTTATCATACTATTATTACTTTTTTTTTTTGGCCAACTCGATCCTTATTTGAAGATCGACTTGGACTAATGGATGTTTTTGACACGTGTTTGTAGAAACACAAAACACACACACACACATTTGGCTTTTCAGGTAATAGAAGGCCAAAGTGACTCTTGAGGCTTAATTAAAGATAATATATAAATGAGTATAGAAGAAAAAACTAATGTGGTGGGAAAATTAAAATGCTAATTAGGGTTTATGAATGTGTCATATTAATTAATGGGTTGCACAATAAGGAATATTCTTCCCCAAAATATTAAAACCAATACACGATAATGAATATTTAATATTAATACATATTTTTCCTAGGTCAGATACACGTGTTTGTGTATATGTGTATACACATATATAATATATTCGTGGATATATTATATATATATATATATATAGTAAATCACCATACAACGTGAATTTTAGAAGAATCTTGCATTGATTTTGTCTCTTTCATTTTTATAATCATATTCATATAAGGTTATAGTATATTTTTAGTCCTTTATGTTTGGGTCATGTTTCACTTTAGTCATTTAAGTTTAAAAAGTGCATTTTCAGTCCCTCAAATTTAACGCCGTTAGTTTCTTTTAACAGAAATTGCTGACTCACCAAACTTAACGTTGTTATTTTAAAATCTAATGACGTTAAGTTTGAGGAACTGAAAGTGCACTTTTTAAATTTAAAGGATTAAAGTGAAACCTAACACAAATATAAAAAACTAAAAATATACTTTAGCCTTCGTATAATTATATACTTATTCTTACTTTTGTTTCACTCTCATCCCATTCCTTTAACACTTCATGTAAAATCCATTCTCATTTCCCATAACATTAATTAATTTGATATTTATATGTGTATTATAATATATATATATATATATATATATTGTTGTTAAAATGTGTTGTGTCACTGCTTGTGTGTGTGTGTGTGTGTGTTCCATGGCTTGTTGTGAAAAATAAGTTGTAATAAATCATTAGTCTAATAATCAACCTTAACCGAATACACATCCAATTAACAAAAGTGTTAGAATTTTTTTTTATTGAAGACAAGGTAATTATTATGCGATGGCATAAATTATATAAAAAAACAAAGCTCTACTATAAAAATACACTGCTAGATTATGATACTAATGAAAAAAGTAAAATAATAATTAATTTCACATAAATATTTAAAAATGGATATACTACTAAAGGCTTTATTAGCAGCATAGTTAAATATATACGCACACTAATTAATTCATTGATTGATTAACATTGATATACCTATTTTTTTTAAAAGAAATCTCAGCTAAATCAGGCTAAATATAAATAAAAAATTCCTGAACAGAAGGGAAGCTTCCCATTGGTGTTCATCAATAAATGAAACCCAGGAGGTTGAGATTTCGTTGTCATTCTTGACGAAGACATAACAATTAATGATTTGCAAATTATAATATATATACACACACATACACAGAGAGAGAACACTTTATATATACCTATAGAAGCATCAAGAGCACCGTTTGGCTGAGCTTATGAGGAGCCTAAACGCACATTCAACAGTGTTTTATGTAAAATGAGATAATCTCCTTCAAATATTTACCTCAACTTGCGTAAAAATACTTCTCTACTGCATTCTTAAATGGGTCTAAGATCTTGGCATTATATTAATAAAAATTAAGATTTGACAAAATTAGAAAACCAAGATTTTCAAGCCTCCAAGGGACTCCAAGCCAGATGCATATATATATATATATATATATTGGAATTATTGGAAGGGTGCATGCATGCAGAACCAAAAAAAAAAAAAGTAAAATACTTTTGAGGAGTAGTTGAAAGATGAAACCTAACCACATTTAATGGAAGGAACCTATCATAAATAATTAAATATTCAAAAGCAACCATTCATAACATTGTCACCAAATCTTTATTCTAAATATGGATATCTAGTTTTGCCATCCAAAATTGGCATATATTCAAATCATATTTGTGATATGAGAATTTTGTGGATGGATCATCTCATAAGTATTTTCAAAGAGTTTTTGTGATTCAGTGCATATAAACTTTCAAAAGTAGATTATCTCATTTTTTTTACTCTTTTTCATTTTCTTCTCAAAATATAATCTAATATTTAATATTTTATAAAAATTTTATTATAATATTTTATCAATTAAAATCTTGTTATTTTATCTGTATTGCAGTTTATGAATTATATTGATCTTTGACAGTCTAAATTTATTTATTTACATCTACTATAATAATTTTATCAAATAATAAATACGAAGTACCCATTTTTTGATTTAAAAGTAGGGATAAGATTCTGAGAAGAAAAGGAGAAAAAAGAAAAGGAAATCCTAAATTTTCACATAACGAAAAAATTTCTTGGTTTTAAAATATATTTCTTTTTATTGGAAAAGTTGCAATTAACCAAACTTATCCTCCCCAAAAAGAAATAAAGAAACAGAGCCACGCATACAAGAATTTATGCGGCTGCAATTTTTATGGGAATATGCCTGCAAATGGTTACCATTTCGCCAACTTGTTCAAGTGCCCTACTTTAAAAAAAAAATTAAAGAAAACAAAACTAATATAAAAATTAGAAAAATGATTGGGAATTTGTAAATTGGGCTTAAAAAAATGTTCTGCTTTTGAATCATATTGCACTTCATGGAATAATCATAATAATATATTTTTAGATAGGTGCCCTGTAATTCTGAACGAGCGATACTATTCAATGAGCATAATCATTTAGCTCTTTCCATTCATAAATTTAAATTTTATTAAGCTATCATCTATTCAATCAGTTGCTCTCTTTGACGGAAAAAAAATCAGCCTCTTGTGAATTTTGTTAACCTAAATAAAATTATCATAATTTCCTTGGCGGTTGATTTTTTTTTTTAAATTTATTGTTTTGAAGTCAACAGATGGTAGTCTTTCAAAGACCACATTCATACAGTCATATCCAAGTGCCACTCACTCTTCAAATTTCAGGAACAATTTAGGAAGCGTTGGCCATTATTATCTTTGCTACACACACACACACACATATATATATATATATATCTTATTAGAAGAAATCATATCCGACGTACGGTCAAATACTAAATGTCAAGATCTCTTTCAACAAGAATTTAAACTCAGGTTCATGGCGTTGTGAGTGATTAATCAATTCTGCTAAACTCAATCCTAGTTAGTTTTATACTAATTTTTTTGGTTAAGCACAATAATTATTTTATGGAGTCAATCTTATTTGAGATACTGTCGGATATTAAATGTTGACACATTTTTCTTTTTTTATAAAGGGTTTGCATAAATTTTTTTGTTTTAGCGCCTCAAGTTTTAAATATATAGTTTTGGTTCCTTTAGTTTAAAAAGAATTTAGATATTTAACGGTATTATTTAATATCATTATGTATAGAGACTGAAATTAAAACTCGTTAAAAGCACATGAAATAGAATCAAAATTGATTAAAAGTATAGAGATCAAAAAATTTTGATTTAGATCCATATACTTTTAATTTTTTTGGTTTTGATTCCTAAATTTGACGGCCATAATTAACGTTATCAAACATTTAAATTCTTATGAAACTATAAAAATTAAAACCATATGTTTAAAATGAGGGACCGGAAATTATATTAACCCAAAAACCTACAAAGACCTGATTTTTAACCAAGTCAACCTATACGGATTTGCATATTAATTTCGCCGAAACTATTTATTCCATAAGCTTCAAAGGTCACAAGAATTTGTTTGAGTTTATCGATGTTTCTTACTATTATTCCTAACAGATACTAAGTTATTTCAGATCAATTAATACACCGGTAAATGTATCATGTGCATATTAGTTAGTTTAACTTTGCCTGTAAACATCTGAATTTCAATGTCTCTCAAGCAGTCAGCATTATTCAATAGGAATAACACAGTACCCCAGCTGGGAAACAAAATAAAACTATGCCGTTGACTAAATTGTAGATACACCTTGAAGTGCAATTATAAAGGGTTGGCGATTGTGTTATCTAGGAGAATTAGGTGGATGACTGGCATTAAGGCCTCACTTGGTGCAAATAATGGAATATAATGAAATTGGGGAGAAAAAACAAGTTATTCTTAATATGGAAAATGCCATTTTTACCCTTGACTGAAAAATAATAAGAAACAACATAAAGTTATTTTTCAGCATGATAACAAGGATATAATGGATATTGCATGCCCCAACCTTTGTGCAATGCAATACATTCTCATTTCCATTGAAGTAGCCAAATGGAGCCTGAGTTGGTAAAGCTGCGTGTGTATTGTTTTTTTTTTTTTTGGAGAATCAATGGCCTTTCAGTTATAGACAGAACAAAAACCAGAGAAGTCTTTAATACCCAACATTTTATTTTAATTACATAATAAAAGGTGCCTTTGTTACATAATATTTGACTATCAGCTATCTATAATCATCAAGAAGTTACAGGTTTGGGCAAGAGGGATACATTACTGTTGGCTTGGATTTGCTGGAATTTCTAACGGCACTCCAGGGGTGGGTTCTAGAACCTTCGCGCCTGGCAAGTCTTTAGATAAGAGCTCCTGCATGAGATTTAACCATTTTCAAGAATAGATGCCTATTTGAAAGGAAGAAGGCAATTTTTAAAACAAATAAGTAACATCTAAATGACAAAGGTTAAAGCAGTTTTTCATTACACTAGGGGAAGATGCAAGAACCACCAAAACTAACCAATGAATTGAGACTTAATTGCATCCTTGTTCTTGTGGGAATGAAAAATTTGATTATGAGAAACAATATCGTTAAGATGTAAGAGAACTTGATTATTATAATTCAGAAACGTGCAATGGAAGCATCAAATAAATACCTAGAATAGGCTATAATTTACTCATACAAAACTTGGTACACGAGGGCAAGGTTAGGTTCAAATGGCAAAATATAGCCAAGGTCAAGAAAGAATGAAGGTAGGTACACAGAAATTTGAGTTTAAGGATTCGAACTCTTAGCTCTAATGCAAAGAAGACCAGAATTTAGAATGGATTTGAAGGAAAAAATGTAGGCAAGTAATCAAATTTGACATTTGAATCAAATTATAATAAAAAAAACTTCTGGAAAGTTTAAGGAAATCTGAACATGCATAGGAAGGTGAGTTATAGTTTTTATTTTATGGTCGATGAATTCTAGCCAACTTTCTTAAATGGCCTTATCACAAACTTAAGCAAATTCTTATTTCCAGAGCAGAAGAAGTACCTTTTCCTATCTTTTTGAAAAGAATCAATGTTTTAACAAGTTACAGCCAAGTTAATTTCTAGCTTATCCCAAATCACAACACGAAGCCAGTTTTACAAAAATATTCTATTTGCATGCACAAAAGAAATGGCGAAAATGTTAGCAAAATTGCTCAAACCTTAAATGATTCCACTGTTCCTTCTGCCCGAACTAAGCTTGAAAGAAGCCCTTTGCTATCTAGGTCTCCATTTTTCATTGGCACAATGAACCTATAACACAGAAAAACAGTTAGTCTCTCTCTCTCTCTCTCACACACACACACACAAACACACCCACAACCACACTCACTTAGAGAAGAGAGGACTAAGAAGATAAACCTACGCTCTGGATATGAAATTAATAATTGATCAGAATCACCTGTTTCATTTCAACTAAAGTTCAAATCTATGTAATGCTTTAAGTATTTCAGGGCAAAAAAGACCTATCAATTTATCTTCAAGCAAATATCGTCAATGCTATTGTTTAAGGAAAGGTAAACAAACAATCCTAATGAGCGATTTAGTAATGTTATTGCATGCATTAAAAGGACCACCAGTTGGGCCAGGTGGGAGAGACTTGATACCCCATCAGCAAGGTCTTAAACTTTGATTATTTTGAATATGAAAATTCAAGTTGTAACCAATTTGGATGTTAACATATCTCAAATCCAGATTGGTAGTACTAAATACAGGATGATTTTCAGTTTTCACAAAAAAAGAGAGACCCATTTGCACTTAAAAGAACAGTTGGATGATTATCTTTGGGAGAAAAAAATTACTTGGCTTGAAGCAACTTTGCGAGCTTTACAGCATCTTCCTGTCCTGAAACCAGAGTGAATTTAGGCAAAAGTTGCTTTATGACTGGTGTGATCACAATATCTGTTTGCTCCTTCTCAATGAAACTCTGATTGTATACACAGTGGGGTTCATAGTAAAGGCTCAATTGACCTTGGGGGGATTCAACAATATACCTGCAGCACATGGTGCACCCAATCACTTTATTGAATACCATTCAAGTGAAAATATAATAAAAAATTAGATCGAGACATGAATTTATAAGAGCAAAAAAGTTCTGAAAAAATTCACCCATTCTCAGGGCGTTGCCAAGGAGGTCCAAGAACTGGCCCTGCGGTAGCCTTGATTCTGATCCTAGAACCATTACTTGCTTCAACATCAGAGGTCTGTCCAGGTTCTAAATACGTTACCTGAAAATAACTAGGTGCAAATGTAAGTGGTGAAGTGGTAAAAAGGGATTTTGCAAACAACTCCAGCCAATAATATATAATTAGTTAAGAGACAGATGAAGCATGCTAAAAATAAAAGGGTAAACAGCAACAGGAAGAATTTATGTTGGAAGTTCAATAATAAAAAGTCCCAGATAATGGGTTGGGGGAACAAAGAAACGGCTACATAATCAGAGGCAAAAAGAACCCAGAAACTTGCAGCGATGCACTAGAAAGAAAATAGCACAAGACAATTGTATGTTTTTGCGAGAAACTTATCCAGGAAGTTCTGTTGTACAGATATAATAAATTGACAACAGAAGAGGACAGAATTAAGCCAAGAAAATTGTTTTGTTAAGATTCACACAAGAAAATCAAATCAACAATACCAAGGTTCAGACTCAATGAGGCACCAAATCTTCCTTCAACTACTTTTCAGAATAGAACCCACAAAAAAAGGCTTTGCAGGGTAAGGAAGTAAAGAATAATAATGGTTTCTGAATAATCTAGATAAGTTTTAACGATAGAAATTTAAAAAAAAAAAGCAAAAAAAATGACTCAATGAGTGCGTTCAGGGAATCCAGATAATTGAAGTGCAAAACTAGTACATTGATAAGCACTTTCTCTGAGCATAGAAATATTGAACAAAGAATTCTACAGGGAATAACATGGTTAACATGGCTGGTAAAATAAGCTACAAGTTCCATTCCTAGAACACATGTACTTGCGTTTTCAGCACCACAAGAAAAAAATATTTTATGAATATATGGTACACTTACATTTTTGAAAAGAGGATCCAGCAATTCCTTGGCATTGGGAGTTGCTATGGTTCTAATATTTGGAGATTTTTCTGAGAGGGGTCTTAAGGTCTTTAAATGGCAGTGATCATCAAGGCTTTGTGTGATGAGTAAACAATTGATTTCAGGAAGATCACTAAGCTGCACTATAGTAGTAAATCAGTTAGAGCAAGCTCAGCCATTACCAGGAGGACAGAAGCTTAACAAAGAAGTCGTCCATAACCATCTAGCATTTATCAAAATAACCTGGAATTTTTTGAGAAACTTCTTAGCAGCATCATATAGCCAGGGAATTCCAAAATCCAAGTTGCCCACCAAAATTGGATCAACCAATATGTTTACACCTCCAACATTCCACACCCAACTATTTCCCTAAGAAAATACTTCACCCATGTCAAATAAAACCCCAAGAAGTTAAATTCGTAATATATTTAGAGCAGGATCAAGAACAAGTAACCACCTCTAAGTACGTCAATTTGAAGACATCATTAGCAGAGAAACTTGATCCAACTGCATTTTCTTCAGATACAACAGCAGAAAGAACCCTATCCCACCTGCTCACAAGCTACCTGGTTAAAACTTAAAGGCGCCTAGTATGTTATATAAAAGCCTAGTTAGTTTTTACGAGATTGATGGTAATTATCTAAAATGACTCATGCAATTCGTGTTGTAACTAACCTCAACTAGGAAGATAAAGTTGTTTGCTGTTGTAGTTGATGAGAATAACATCGAAATCTCACGAAAAAAACAGTTAGACGATACAATTTAAGCCTAATACTTACCTAGAAGATTAGCATGCCGTCCAATATTGAATTAGCCTAACATTTCAAGAAACTAAATTCTTAAGTTTATTAATTAAACCAATCAAGTAGACTAGCAGGGAAAATTTTCTTTGGAAGCATTATGGAGTTACACTAGGTGTCCAAAAGTTTTCTAAGGGACAATCTTGCCCTGGAAGTGTAGAAAACAGTGTAATTTTACCCGGTTCGTTAAAACTGCTAGGTTTGACCGATAAATAATTTTGTTTGATTGAATAAAACTTTAGTTGACCGTTAATTGACCGTTTGCATCCGTTATAGTTAGGGTGACATTGCACTATTTTCTACATCTCCGGCCAATATTGGCTCTAAAAAACTTCTGAACACCCTGTGCAATTCCGTGATACTTTCAGCATAAATTTGCCCCTTAGCTCTTAAAGCATGATAGCTTTCGAATGAAGTTTGCGGGATATCATCAACGCAGATATCAGAAGAGTAAATTTCGTTTCTTTTTTCAAGAAAAAAGTGGATGGAATTTGAATTCGGATATTTGCGGTGCTACTGCCCGTTACCATTCCTAATTTCCATGAATAATTAGACTTATTTGGTTCTAATCTCCAGTAATTGATAAATGCAAGAGTTGAACTTTAAAGAACTACTTATATGGCATTCCTTTCTACGTCTCTAACCATAAAATCACTGATGATGATTTTGAAGAAATAAAATTACCAGCTGACTCTAAACATAAAAAGGAATCAGAAAAAGAAACACAAGCTAACCTGGAAGTCGACGATGTCTTTGAAGCCTTCGATTTTGTAAAAACCGAATTGCGAACACTTGAGATAAAAGGGGTAGATGATGGGGAAAAGGTGGTCGAGGGTCTTGTGGCGTGAAATGGTGGTGTGCTCAAACGAAGCGAATTGCTGTGCATAGCGGAAGCCATAGCTGTGCTCACTAGCGACCCAAGACCAAGAGTCGAGGTGGGAACAATTAGCGCTCGATCTATGATTATGTATCTGACTATCGATGGGCCACTTGTCTTGTTCAGACCCGCTATTTTCTTGAGCTGCTGTGTTGTGTTGGCTCTTGGCTCCTACTGACCTTGAGGTCTCATTGCTTCTTTTAGTACTTGTCAGGACCAACTAGATAACAAATTTAATATTTAGGGAAAATGCCAAAAAAATCCCACTAAAATTGGAAAAAACAAATTAGGGTTTCCAATCTCTATATTACTAAATTAGTATTCTGTATCAAATAAGGATTTTGAAATCTTTGTGAAAAGCTCATATTGTCCCGAGTTAAAATGAAAAAAAGGAAGGAAAAGATTGAACTGATAAGTGCAGGAAGCCACGAAGAAGTTGATGAAAGGCGACAAAGAAGAAGGTCAAAAAGTTTCCAATGGTAAGTTACTTTCTGATAAGAGTTCAATACATAAAGGTCGAGGAAGGTATGCAAATCAAGAGGACCTAAAACCTAAACAGGTCAAGGGAAAGTGATTCTGCTCATAGCTCCAACACCGCGATCTCTCCCTCAAAGCCATAACACAAAACTATAAAAAA
>JANTPZ010002082.1:0-30659 GCA_025593235.1 Vachellia pachyceras | reverse complement strand
ATTTTCCCGACATTCAGTCTTAATAAGGTGTCCCAACTTTTCCATACAAAGGATGAAGAGATAGGGGCTAAGCGGGTCCCCTTGACGAAGCCCCCGAGATGGCCTGAATTTTGGACCCTCCATCCCGTTCCACAGAATCCTCATAGAAGTAGTACAAACACACCCAAGAATCAGCTGAATCATGTTCTCCCTAAGGCCGATCTCTCGTAAGGTAGTTTCAAGGAAGCTCCAATCAAGCCTATCATAAGCCTTTTCCATATCAACTTTAACAGCAACGTAGCTTTTCCTTCCCGGTTTGAATCTCATAAGGTGGATGGACTCCTGGGCTATAATGATATTATCACAACTAGATCTAGTCGCGATGAAACTACTTTGTTCAGGCCCAACTAACCCATCCATAAGAAACCGAAACCTATTGGCCAGGAGCTTCGTCAAGATCTTGAAGCTAACATTGCAAAGAGAGATGGGTCTCAGATCTTTGAGGGTGGTAGGATTCTCCACCTTGGGAATGAGGACAATGTTGGTATGGTTGACAGCCTCAATGGAATTCGGGTCTAAGAAAGCCCGTTTAACTAAATCACAGATCCTAGGCCCAACCGTTGTCCATTGGGTGTGAAAGAAATGAGCTTGGATACCATCGGGACCAGGCGCTTTGAAAGCTCCGATGGCAAAAGCTGCATTTTTTATCTCAACCTCGCTAACCTCTTTATGAAGAGACTCAAGCTGGGAAGGTTGCAATAGGGGAAACTCACTAGTCCAATTAGATTCGGAGGAGGTATTCGTGTCCTTTTTAAACAAATCCGAATAATAGTTTGTAGCCATGGCCTTTAACTCCTCTGGGTCCTGGACCCAGTTACCACTCCCATCCTGTAAGGCCAGGATACGTTGTTTCCTTCGCTTGACAATGGTTGAGGCATGAAAGTACTTCGTGTTCCGGTCCCCCCATTGAAGCCAGTTGCATCTAGACTTTTGAAACCAAAGGGTCTCCTCCTGCAATAAAAGCTTGTTATAGTCTTCCCAAAGCCGTTTTTCCAGTCTAAGGAGCCCACTTGGAGTACCATTCCCTTTATTGGCTTCAATTCCTTTCAACCTCTTTAAAATCTGGCGTTTCCTTTTAGGGATGCTACCAACAGTGGACTCATTCCAAGCGGATGCCTGCTCACGGAAACTCTCAGCCCCATCAAGCCAGTCTCTCTCCCTCCAAGCATTATCAACAATCTCCTGGAACCCCTCCTCGAGTCTCCAAGCTGCCAAGTAGTGGAACCTCTTCTTGTGATGGGGCCCATGCGGGGTAGGGTTACAGGACACGACCACAATCTTATGGTCCGATTTGTAGTTGAGATCGTGGACCACTTTAGAGTTAGGAAAACTGATCACCCAAGCAACATTACAAAAAACCCAATCAAGTTTTTCCCTAACTCCTCCACGTTCCCAAGTAAATTTATCCATAGGATCTTTCAACTCTTGAAGCCCAGCCTCCAGAATGCACTCGTCAAAATGTTTCATGGAAAGAGCATGAGCCGGGGCGCCCCCAACCTTATTAGCTGGAGTTCTATAAGCATTAAAATCCCCAACTAAAATCCAGCTGTCCACGGTATGATGGGCTATTTCCGTGATAGTATCCCATAATTGGGTACGCTTCCTATAATTAGTTTCACCATAAACGAAGGAAGCAAAGAAAGCTTGATTGAGCTTAAGGCTATGGATATGACAGTGTAAAACTTGGGTGTTAGAAGTAATGTACTCCACTTTGAAATCACTAGAATCCCAAAGGAGCCAAATTCCCCCTGCATAACCAGAAGCTTCAATTCGAAACCAATTAGAGAAGCCTAGCTTACGAATGGTCTTCTCAACACGTATCCCACTAATCCTAGGCTCAAGTAAACAGAGAATATCAATTCTATTCCTCCTGACCACATCTTTTAAAAGGATAGGGAAGGTCCTACTACCTGCCCCCCTACAATTCCACGAAGCAAAAATCATAAAAACAAAGAGAGAAACCGGGGGGAAGCACTTACTGGCTCGTTCTTGTCTCCGGCACAAAGTCAAACTCCTCGAGGTTATCCTCCTCTTCTAAGGAAGTGGCCATATCCTCAGAGTTAGCTTGCTCCACCTGTCTCTCTTCCACATCTTCACAAGCTCTTTCAGTTGTTGGGTCAGGGGGTTTAGGGTCAAACCCCTCGTCGGCCACTTTATCCATAGATGGGGCCGTATCATATTGAACCTTATGGGAAGGTCCGTCTTCATTAGCCAAATGGTCTATGCTTCCACAAATTACTTGGTGAATACGGTGGCTAATTTTTTTGCCTTGACCTTTGCCTTTTGGCCCCTTTGGCATTTGATCTTGATGTTGGCCCAATTCTCTTTCCCTATCCACGCCTTCTAAACCAAACTGTTCCCTAAGCCCATTAGAGTCCTTTCTAGGTGGCCCATTCGAGCTCTCTTGGCCCAGCTCATGTTTATTACCTCTTTGTGACCCATTAGCTTCAATTCCTTGGCCACCTCCCAAGCCCAATTCTATATCCCTTCTTTTTAAATAAAGCCCTTCCTTTGGTCCATTTCCCTTCCCTTCACGCGGCCCACTCAGATTCCCTTGGCCCACTTCGGTTTTTTCCTTTGTTTGTGGCCCAATTGTCTCAATTTCCTTCCCTTCATGTGGTCCATTCTGCTTACCTTGGCCTAAATTGATTTTGTCCCTTCCTTGAGGCCCAATTGTCTCATTTCCTTGGCCTTTTCCCTTCTTATTTTTGTTAATATTTTTTGCTGCAGATTTTCTTTCCCACGTGATGCAGTCCCCTTTCTTGACTGAGTTTCCACCTGTTTTCCTGAAACCAGTCTTATCAATTTCCATTTCCAAGCTTTTTTCGGCCACAACGTCAGCTCCGCCATTTTCCTCCTCTGTCTCTAACGCCTGGAAACGCAAAGACTGCAGCGGCGCCACCTCATTTCTGACGGCTTGAGGACCTGTACCAGCGGCATTGCTTGCTGGACGGCGACCAACGCTCTTCCCCAATCTGTACGACGCATTCCTGGTCACAAGCATCCAAGGACCGAAGCTTTCCGGCGCCGGCGAATGCTCCTTCTCCGGTGAAACACCCTTCTCCTGTGAAAGTTCATTGCGACCGTCGACGATATGCCTCGTCCTGTCCGGTGGAGCATCTTTACGCGTTCCAGAGGTGGAATCCGGCTGTCCGTCCACCTTCGCCGTCTCCTCGTGATTACCTTGTCCAACCGTCGACTTTCGAGCTTCAATCCCCAGGTCAGGATGCCCGTTCACAACTTGCGTAGTGTTCACCGATTTTTTCCACGGGCATGCTTCCCTCCTGTGACCATAACGACCACACTCAAAACAAATCACCTTCAGACCTTCATACTACACATTAAAACATTCTTCAGCAACAATAATACGTGGTACAAGGATTTTCTGCAAATCCAACTCTACACAGATTCTTGCATATCTCCCCCTCTCCACTTTTGCTGCTGTTCCTGTATCTTCAGATAGGGTGTGCATATAAACTCTGAGGGGACGACCAATACATTCTCCTATCCTTGTTATGCAGTGTTTATTATAGCAATAGAGGGGAATCTGGGGAATATGGACCCAAGTGATAATACTTCTCAGGGGATTCTTGAAAGGGTCGAAATAGGGTGTCCATCATTGGACCAAAATGCAATGCTGGAACAGAACCCAGGGGCCTCCATACAAGATTTTCCTATAGTGGCCTCTCCATAGTTCCTTGTTGGTAAACTTGACAACAAAGTAGTTATTAGGCAGGTCCACCAATTCGAACTCAGAGAAGCCCCATAGCTTGACCAAATGGGATTTGAGCATGTAGATGTTAAACCTTCGGCCGAGAACAGTGATGATTAGGGTGAAATTCCAAGGTCTACACCATTCATTATACTCATCCTGGGACACTGGAACCACAGGGAAGATTTTCTTAAGCCTTTTAATCTCCTCATTTGGTTCTGGCATTCTCCAAAAAATATCTTCATCCTCAAAGAGAAGATCATCTTGTTCCAAGGAATAGCTTCCATTTGCCAGACCATTGAACCCCATCAAAGACTGTTTATACGACGGGGGTTGGGTTTTTTCATTTGCAGCACCAATCCCGTTAGCATTGTGAGTGTTTGTATCCTGCTCCTTTTCTTCCATATGGTCATCCATGATCACTTGTGGCACTTCTTCCATCTTCTTCTTCTTATTCCTACCATCCCCTTCTGTTTCCGGTGGCCGATCCGGCGGGTTCTTGCGTTGACCTGTGTCTTCCATGCACGCAAAGGAACTTGGCTCAGAACCCAAGAGAGAGAACTGTTTTAGCAATCAGCAATGTTTGAGACATACAATTATACTTCAGGGTTTTTGAATCGGCATTCTCATCCAGAGGAAAGAGGTCAGACGTGCCGTGAAAATTCTCGACAAAGGGACAAGCGAGTCAGAGCCTCAGTTTCCATAGCCAGACTCTATAAAAACCTTTTCTCACTCTCTCTCTCTTATCCTCCCCATGCCCTGCCTTGATCCCATACAAACCTTTTTCCTTTCGAGAAACGCGTGCCATTTTGTGATAACGTCATCCATACTTCTCCATATCATTAATATTCCCATTCCTTCATTCCCTCTTCATTTTCCTACTTTCTTGTCTTGTTTTCATCACCTCCTTACAATTCTTCATTTCAAATGGTGCTTTCTTATTTAAAACCAAAAGCAATTGCTTTGTCTGTTTTACCCCCAGTCATTAACCTGTGTGTCTAATTGTTTATGAATATAATTATTTATAGCAATGAAACGGGAACCCCGTTCTTGCTGAATCATTCCAACCATCACTAACACAAGACAACATCATTAGCACAGGCCTCTAGTTGTCCGTTTCATATACAGATCGCTCCACACACCCACTCTAATCTAAGGATCCAAACCATCTAACCCAAACTCTCATAATTCGATTTCAACCCCTGGAAGAATCATTATTATTGTTTCTGAAATTACGGGTTTTGTTTTCTAACATGCGCTCATTTCTTTACTCATTGAATGTTTGGTGACTGTGGTTGCTCAACATCAAATGAGCTACTGATTATCTCTGATGACACTCGTTACCTTTACACTAAAAGAGCTTATAGTGTATAATTACCCTTTACAATGTTTTTTCCCTCGTCTTTTAAAGCCAGGGGTCTCTTCTCTCATTCACAAATGGTTCTCTTTGGCTATGATTTATACATGATGAAGAAAGTCAAGTGAGGTTGGCATTAATGGAGGTGGTGAATTTTCTGCAGTACCAGTTATTGCTATGATGGAGTCGATGGAGTCATGTGTCCCACCTGGGTTTCGTTTCCATCCAACCGATGAAGAGCTTGTTGGGTATTATCTGAGGAAGAAAGTTGCTACTCAGAACATTGACCTTGATGTCATCAGAGAGATCGATCTATATCGTATAGAACCGTGGGATCTTCAAGGTACAAAATACATTAGATAGATATTTGTCATTCCACCCCATAATAGGGTTTTCAATGTTAAATTCTACAAGTACCGGTGCTTCGCCAGTCTCATACTTGATATGCATCCATACATACATCCGTTACGACATGATCCCAAATGCATCTATATTTTGTATGCTGTGTGCTGCTGGGATATATATCTGTTCATTTCGTATCTTACCATGGATTATTATAGGCTAGGTTCTTATTAGGTCTTTAGCTAGATTGCAACCAAAAATCTTGGATGGCTATGCATAATATCTCTATATATGAGTATATACTGGACCTGTTTTGAAGCAACTAGTTATGGTATATATAATGTTGAGGTGTATAGATTATTTGCAAAAGGTTTTTGATTCGAATCTCAGTTCTGTGATGTATGAATAAAAGACATTTGGTCTTTCCAGAATTTCTCGTCGTTTCTTGCCCATGCTTTTCTAAAATAATGACGATGAATGTATGACAGAAAGATGCAGGATCGGGTATGAGGAGCAGAACGAATGGTATTTCTTCAGCCACAAGGATAAGAAGTATCCGACAGGGACGAGGACGAACAGAGCTACCATGGCGGGGTTCTGGAAGGCGACCGGAAGAGACAAGGCGGTGTACGACAAGACAAAGCTCATAGGTATGAGGAAGACCCTCGTTTTCTACAAAGGAAGAGCCCCAAATGGCCGGAAAACTGACTGGATCATGCACGAATATAGGCTCGAATCTGATGAGAACGGACCTCCACAGGCAAGTTCTGCACATATCCTTTCACGGTCTTTTGCTGTTTAATTTATGCGCGTCTGAGTTTTCGTGAATCGAACTATTCAGTGTTATGAGTAGTTGGTTTCCCATCATAGCCTATCCCCTCACTTTTTCCTCTTGCAGAGAAGCACATAAACAAGGTCTTAAAGTAGAAGAGCACTTTTCTGGCTTACTGCACTATGTTTGTAAATTAACCGCTTTAAATTTATAAGTACGTACTAAATGGAAAGGAACAATATAATTTTTGCTAGCTTTCTTCAGTGATCACTAATATCTGAATATATATATATATATATAAATATATATTACCAAGGTTGTACGTACAAGCTTTGTTAAGACATGACTTTCACCAACATTAAGTCAAAAGTCTCACTCCTTTCAGCAGCGACTCATAATTGATACTTTCCTTATGACATTCCATTTTCTGTTACACATGCACTTTCTTGCCATTTCACTTGTCAAATGCAACAGTAGACTCGGGCATGTGAGTTATTGACTATCGAATAGGGCATCTTTCCACACCCACTCCCACCTAATTAGTTTTCTTAGTTCTTAATACTCGACAGTAAATGAGAAATCCACTAAAGCGTAAAATCATATTTTTGTTGTATAGATTCAGTACTGCCTCCAGCACTTTATCTACCTAAACCGTACCTAAAAAAAAAAAAGCAATATTCAACAGCTAATCATGTAACCTTATTGGGCTTAGCTTAGTAAAAGGAAACAGCGTCTGCAGCAATCGAGTTAATTCATTTTTTTAAGAATACCTTTAAGAACAAATTTATTCATGTACCAGCCTAATGTGAGAGAATTCTCCGATCCCTTAAACTTGCCTTGATAGCTATTAGGAAGTTGATTATGACTTAAGAATACCATAACCATAGTAATATAGAAAAAGAATAGGGTAGATAAATGACTTGGAGACATTTCATTTCCAACTAATTATTAATCTTATATATATTTGTGGATTGAAAGAGATTATAACACAAAAATATGTGACGTTATGCTTGCTTTAAATACTATCTTGACGCCTGTAATTTTTTATTTCCACTATTTTCTCTAATTAAACACACTGCAGACATTTTTGTTTGTGAATGTGTATAGATAGCCTACACAATCAAGCATGTGCAAATATAAAAAGCTGAAAGTGTTGTCTTCTTTTTTAAAAAAGAAAAAAGAAAAATTTGGGTGAGTTTGTGCAGGAGGAAGGGTGGGTTGTATGCAGAGCTTTCAAGAGAAAGACGAAAGGCCAAACGAAGGGCATAGATGGATGGGATTCAAGGTACTTGCTGGAGGAAGCAAGTGGAGTGAGCACCGTAATGGATCCGATTGACTTAATGGCAAGGCAGCCTCATCATGAGAGTTATAACATAACACAAAACAATCACATGTGCAAGCAAGAGATAGAAGTGGTTGACAAGTTGAGTACTTTGATTCACTCATCAGACAACCGGCTATTCATGCAGCGTCTTCCTCAGCTAGAAAGCCCACCGTCTCTTGCATTGGCAAAGAGGCCTGGCTCATCAGTGTCTTTAATTTCAGACTACAAAAGCAATAACAACGAAGAAGATGACGACCCAACCAGATCAGCAACGCCCACAAAGAAAGTGACTACTGATTGGAGGGCTCTCGACAAGTTTGTGGCTTCCCAGTTAAGCCAGGAAGACAGTGTTGAAACGCCTCATAATAGCTCCCACATTTCGTCCTTGCTCTTGTTGTAGAATACGACTGCTACGAGAGATGAAGCCTATGAAGGGAACAGCTTAAGCTTAAGCCCATTTTTTTAACACTAGAACCTCGTCAGACTGTGATATTGGAATATGCGTGTTTGATAAGTGAAGAATTGAGAGCGAGTCAGTGCAAGAGTTTTCATAGGCGCTCAACGAGTCATCAATAATATTTTAATATATAATATTGGATGGATGGAAATGCTGGTAATTTATTTTTTGATTGCAAGAATATGTGGAAAAGTGAAAACTCTCTATCACCGATGCTTACATTCGTTTGGTGCAACTGTGCAAGGCGATCGAGCATGACCCAGGAGGATATAACTCTCCTTGAAACCTAGACTCTTTTTGTATGAGCGCCCTCACACACACACGATATCGTCGAAGAACATAATAAGCGGAAGCCTCATTGCCGTTGGATTAAAACACTTGCAATTTTATTTCTAATTTTATCTCAAACAGTTGAACTTTGAAAACGTCTCAATATCATAAATTAAGGGTGAGTTTCCTCTCATGCATTTTACCTAAATTTTAATTTGATCTTTAAAATTAAACATTTACTATCCATCCTTGATAATTTCAAAATTATAATAATTTACCCATAATCAGTTAATTGCATTGCTATGAAATAATATATATTATCTCAATTAAAGCTATTAATGCATACTTTATAATTAAAAAGAGTACAAAAATCGATTAAATAAAATTTAAGTCACGTGTGTATGTGTGTGTGAGAGAGAGGGGAGTTGGCTTATGGTTAGTGGCATAGATTAAATTAATATGAGTGAATTCAGGTGGCGACAATAAATAGTTAATCACATGAAAAGTTAACAAGGCATGTAACTTATGGTTAGTGGCATATATTAAATTAATTTCTTAAAAAACAAGCAGAATTTCATTACAAATTTTAAGTAATGAAGACTAAAATAAGAATTTAATAAATGAAAAATATGTATTCAACAATTTCCTAAAATTAACAAATATAAGTCCCATTGGTTTATGTTTGAGTAATTATCTTAGAATCAAACATAGATAGACTAGCTAGTATTTATAAAGTGCTATGAACAATATTATAAGGTAAATTATACCATTGATATTTTAAATTTACATTAAATCTTAGTATAGTTCCTTAATTTTATAAAGCATAGTTTTAGTCCCTTAATTTTGGTAATATTAGTTAATTTGATGTCAGGAAAAATGTTAGCTCAACAAATTTAAATGAAAAATATGTAATAATACGACAAAAATGTGTACATTTTATTTTTTTTATTATATATATAATTAAAATTGAAATTGTTTCAAATCAACAATGTACTGTAAATAAAATTAACAGTATTAAAATTAATGGATTGAATGTACAGTTTATAAATTAATTTAAGAGACGAAACTAAAACTTAATATAAATTTAGTTTACCTGTATTGCTGATTAAACGACATACCAAGCATGCACTAGAATTCCTAGAAGAGAAGAAAGAAGTAAAGGGAAGCAAATATACAATTGCATTAATTAAAAAATAATGAGTTTGGGAAGGAATTGACATCAAGTTCAAAGTATTTTAAAGATATCCTTAATAACTCATAAAACAAATACAAAATAAAAAGTGAAGGATTTCGGGCGTACCTGACAAGTCGAACATACAATGCAGATACCCACGCGGAATTTGGATCACGGGTATGGATCCGAATATGAGACACAACAAAAACACGGAGGAGAGAGAGAGTCTTTTGGGAGAGGAGGAGGGAAAACCTTTTTCACGAGGGAGAGTGTTCTGTGCACTTGCATTTCACGTATGCTCATAGTCCTCAAATAAAAAGGACTGAGGAAATAACCGTTCCCGCACATTTCACTCCTCAACTGTTCCCACGCAAATTTCAATTAATAATTTCAAATTCATTCAATTGGGAATATTTCAACCTTATTCCCACACATTCTCTTATTTATGTTTTTACCCCAAAACATATTTTGGGCCTAATCCAACAAGGGTGAATTGGCCCATATTCCAACATCTCCCACTCACACTTGGTGGATTAGGAATAGTGGGCCTCGTCTTTCTCCCTTCTCCCTTTCATACTAGGTGCTTTACCGTGAGCGCATGGGCATGGCGTCAGTGGCGGACTTAGGACCCGACTCAGGGGGTGCAAACTATTTTTTGAGAAGATAAGTGAGACTTATTCTTAATATCTTTTGAGAAGAATTTGAGCAAAAATTCAGTGGGTTCAAAATTAACAAATGAGTGGATGCAAAATAAATCACATAGTATTAATATATACCTAATTTTCTGGAAGTTAGGAGGTGCGGCTGCACCCGGTGGGGACCAAGTAGGTCCGCCCATGCATGACGTCCTTTAGATGTTTATACTAGAAATCCATTTCACAGGACCAGCACAAGACAATCTTTCTTCGTGTAGCTTGAATTTTGTATTATACCTCATATGTCCTAGATTTAACCAAATACACTTTCACTTGACGAATTTAATCCCTCTCAAGTCAACACAAGACTTAGATTGTCTTTCTTGTATGTGTGGTATCCATATTTATGAAATCTCCAAGTTGATATCATAAGGGCCATGTCACAGACACCAGCATAGTTGTGTATTTATCAGGTACTCTTCTTTTCACCCATATATCATTTTGATATACATCAAACACTTTCCTAACATAGTACCTTGTATCGCATCTATCATGATAGTAGGATGCACATTAAGGTAGCAGTCACTGAGATATACCTCCATGATAATGTCAAAGTCAAATGACATAAATAGAAATATTAATTCCTTGGGACTCACACAGCAATGAAGCAGGGATCCATTCACTCGCTTCCCTTTTGTGGTTCTATAACACATGTGGTATGAATCACATGCTACGATGTTTCTCTTACATTATAAGAGCGTACATCTTTTTCCTACTTGTTATTAACACCGTACAGACTTTTAGTCTAGATGCTCCCAACATCTAAACCCAAATTCTTCTACTTCTCATATCCCATGCAACGTCAATATTAAAGAATTTGTTGTCTGGTAACAGGTAACAGGCATCATGGGAGCGGGTCCCCATGATTCGATCCATGTTTTATATGTACATACATTGGATCTCATCTCAGTACGCTGCACAGTTGCTAAGATGACATGACTTGTATTTTTTCTCTATCATATCGGCATTCCTGCTGCCTTACTGGTGAATACAAGTGTCTCATCTTTCCATACTCCTCCTGAGTATCAAAGGTGGTAGCCTGTGAGAGAGCTTACCTCACTTGCCTGTACGACGTACTAGACATTGTATACTTGTACATAGACACATAAATCAATGATGAATAATTGCATACTTCAATTATAAATTCAATACATAGTGTCTGTAACTTTACATTTTGCACATACCAATAGCCCTTACATGTTTCTCAAACATTTCTCTAGCTATTGGTTTAGTCAGGGGATCTGCGACTACACTTTTAGTTGAAATGTGTTGTACATTAATCTCTTTCTGTGCTCCATAATCTCTCACAAAATTATACTTAATATCAATGTGCTTTGTCTTGCTATGATATTTTTGATCTTTCGTGTAGGCTATGGCTGCAGTGTTATCGCAATATATTAACATATGATTTGTACTCTCATTCCCAAATTCAAGGTGTTCAATGAATCTTTTCAGCCATATAACCTCCTGTACTGCTGCAGTGCAAGCCACAAACTTAGCTTCCATGGAATGTAGGGCTATGTACGTCTGCTTCTTACTGCTCCAACTTTTGGCGCCATTATTCAGCAAAAAGGTGTAACCTGAAGTTAACTTCGTTCAACTTCGTCTCCTCCTACATCAGCATTTGAGTATCCAACGAGCCGCAGATCGCTTCCTTGATAAGTCAGTGCATAATCTGATGTGCCTTTTAAGTATCGCAGCATCCTTTTCACAGCTTTCCAATACTGTTCATCAGTATTTGATTGGAACCTACTTGCTAGTCCAACTGCGAAGCAAATATCTGGCATTCTACATATCATTGCGTACATTAGACTTCCAGTGGCACTAGCGTAAGGAACTCTTTCCATTCTTTTCTTGGCTGACTCAGTATTGGGACACATTTCAAGATTCAGGCTAACTCCAGTAGCTACCAGGGTGTCTAAGGGATTGCATTCACTCATGTTGAAACGCTTGAGAATTTTCTTAATGTAATTCTCCTGTGAAAGATATAGAACTCTTTTTGAACGATCCCTTTGGATTTTAACTCCAAGTATATACTCTGCTTCTCCCATGTTTTTCATCTCAAAGTTTGATGACAGCCATTTTTTAACAGCTAAGATCGAAGTTAAGCTATTTCCGCCAGCAGTATGCCGTCTATATATAATGACAACATCACAAAGTTATCATCAAACCACTTGACGTAGACGCAGTGGTCTTCCTCAATCATTTTAAAATCATATGAGGTTATCTCCTTGTGAAACCTCAATTACCACTGTCTGGATGATTGTTTCAATCCATAAATGGACCTTCTGAGCTTACAAACCTTGCTCTCTGAACCTTTCCTTACGAAACCTATCGGTTGTTCCATATAGATTTCTTTAATCCAGGTTTCTGTTTAGAAATGCAGTTTCACATCCATTTGATGTAACTCCAAATCTAAACTGTTTACTATTGTCAGAATTAGCCTTATTGAATTAAAACATATAACAGGCGAGAAGATGTCCTCATAATCGATACCTTCTTGTTGTGTATACCCTTTCGCTACTAGATGTGCCTTGTACTTGTCAATTGATCTATTCGCTTTTCTTTTTATTTTGAGAACCCACTTGTTCCCAATGACCTTTCGAACTTTTGGTAGATCAAAGAGTTCCCAAACTTGATTCTTTTTCATTGAATCAATCTTTTCTTCCATTGCCTTTTTCCATTCATCCTTGGCACGACATGACAAGGCTTCATGTACAGAATGTGGCTCATCATCTTCATCTAGAGTGATGATGAGTGCTTCCCCCTCTATAGGGAAGCGCATTTTGGGTACGTTTCCCCTGTCATTCTTCCTTGCAGAAACCTCTTGTCTCAGCCTCGGTAAAGACCTTTCTGAGCCTTCTGATCTCCCACTCAGATCGATATATTGAGACGATTGGGGATCATTAGATCGATCTGCACTACCTTGTTCTTCTCTCTCATAGAGAGATATTGTCCGATCTATTTCTCCTCTGCCTGGAAATTTATTTTCCAAAAATACAGCATCCCTTGATTCAATTTCAGTTACTGTTCCATCTTCGTTTTCACTAATGAAAACGTATCCTTTGGATTCCTTTGAGTATCTTATAAAGACACATTTCTTTCCTCTTGGACCCAATTTTCCATGCCTATGGGAATCGTCGTAGACGTATGCAGTTGACCCCCATGGTCTTAAGATATTTAAATCGGATTTGCGTTTCGTACACAATTCATAGGGTGTGGAACTAACTGCTTTTGAGGGTACATGATTAAGTATGAAGGCCGCTGTTAATAAAGCATCACCCCAATATGAAATAAGTAAGCTTGCTTGAGCATCATCGACCTAACCATGTCTAGAAGAGTTTTGTTTCTTCTTTCTGACACACCATTTTGTTGTGGGGTGCCGGGGATAGTTAGTTGTCTAATTATCCCCTTTTCTTCACAGAACTGTTTAAACTGATCGGATAAGTATTCACGACCTCGGTCAATACGTAATACTTTATTTATACGTTCTACTTAATTTTCTACTTCGTTCATATATTGCCAAAAACACTCCAGTACTTCAGACTTTTGTGAAATCAATTAGACATGACCATATCGTGAACAGTCATCAATAAAGGTAATGAAGTATCAAGCTCTGTGCCTTGCCCTCACACTTATGGGACCGTATATATCAGAATGGACTAAGTCTAATGAATTTTCAACTCTATTTCCTGTACCGAAAGGTTTTCTAGTTGCTTTACCAGCTAAGCAATTGTCACATAAAGACATTTCCATGTTGGGAACTTCACCTAGTAAACCTTTCTTTGCCAATTTTATCATTCGATTCTGGTTTATGTGCCCTAATCTAGCATGCCATACATTCATATTGACAGTTGTACTGGAAGAACCAACAAAATAGTCATGCAAATTAAAATCACCAATAACATCCATTACAAAGAACTTTCTCAAAACAAAAGCCAAACCATAAAAGGTCCGGTTGCTAAAAATGTCTGCAACTTTACCATGAAAATTCACATCAAACCCATAATTTAAAAGACATAGCACAGAAACTAAATTCCGTCGGATGTCCGGTGTATGAAGTACATCATGCAAGGTTAAGGTCTTTCCACCACGCAAAGGTAGTCTGCATGTGCCTATGCCTTTGACCTCGATCATTGCGCTGTTGCCAACATAAAGCCATTTACACTGATGCGGCAACCGATGGTAATCCATGAAGGATTCTCGATCCTTCGTCACATGGTTTGTTGAGCCTGAGTCAAGAATCCAAGAGGAAGATACAGGTTCAGTCAGAAAAGAAGTACTTGAAACATAAGAAATGTGGGAATTCACATAATTCACTAGTACCATTCCACGGTCATTTCATTCAAGGCAATCCCTCGCGAAGTGACCCATCTTCTAATAGGCATAGCATTTGACCTTATTCAATTAACTTTACTTTTTGCCTCTTTTTGAATCTAGGGACATCCTTCCTGCCTTTTCCATGAAATTTCTTGCCCTTCTTAAAATCGGGTTTGGCATTGGAAAGGCCTGCATCCTCGGTGTAACAGGCATGCCCAGAAGACATAAATACCTCTAGGCGTTCATCCTTAAGCTCAAAGTGCTTCACAACATCATCAAAAGTGATGATGTCATCGTTATGGGTTAAGTTTACTTTACACTTGCTGCTCATCAGTGAGAATGTGTTCAACTTTCTGGAGCTCTCTAATCATATTTGACATGTCTCAAAGATGCTGCTTCATGGGTGTATTACCCTGAAGCTTATACGTGTTAAACTTGATTGTTAGCATCATAAGATTAGTGGACGAAGTTCCACCAAACTTATCTCTTAGAGCCACCCATAGGTATGTGCAGTTGGATGCTTTTCATACTGGCACATTAGCTTATTCTCTATTGTGCTTAGCAAAGGTTACCTTTGCAATACTATTCTTCTTTTCTCATGCTTGGTATAACTCCAAGTTCCTTTTGTACTGGGTTGAAGTCCCAGCTTCAGATTCCACCAAAATGGTAGTTAGTGGCTCAGGGCCTCGTGTTCCTCCAATATATACTGCACCTTACGGTGTCTGATATCTCAGTTATCACCATTCAACTTATCCCCTTTATTCAACTCGGCAATTATGCTTTTTGTTGGCATTTACCAGTCTGAGGTGACAAGGTATCTTATCAACAAATGTTTTCTCATATAGCTGAAATTTTAACGATTATGTAGCACATCAAAGTATACAATATCTTATACTTATATTATTCTTGACAAGAAGATAATTTGATTACTAGATCTGCGATAAGGAGAATACGTTTGTACCTCCCATCACACAAACCTAGTAATTACATTATTTCTTTCAAGAATTTTACAAGTACTTCTTGAATCGCCAACTTTTAGAAGTCTTATTTTCTAAAAGCTCCCACTTATCAAAAGTGTAACAAGGTAACATACATGTGAATAATAATAGCGATTCCATAACAATTCACATAAACTAAACATGTCACTTTTTACAATGCATTTAGTCACAATCATACACCAAATCATGTTCTAAACACATTAACTGAACAAAGAGGGTAAATAAATAAATCTAAAACATAATACTCTTTAGATATTTCCAATACCATTGTTGACTATTTATTTTCTCAGTCTTTTAAAGTATTGGTTTTTGTTCATCATAAATCTTATTATTTTCTTTACTGCATCAACCCACATGGTTGATAATGTGAATGTGCCTGCAGCTCTAACTGCTGGGCGTGCATACTTCAATCATGACATTTACATAGAATTCTGCAATTTCAATATCATTTATGCTGTTGACATAGCTCCCAATGATTTCTTATATATATGTATATTCTTAACGACGGATATTCTCATTGTATGCCATATTCAGCTATTGTTGTAGCCATAGCTAGGAAAAAGGGTTGGTCTACCTCCTCATCATTACTTTAGGGTTTTTAATTGAATGAGATGAGGACTTAGGACTTGGGTCGGATTAGACCTCTTGAAGCTCTTATTAACCTCCTTCAAGGTTTTTTTTAGGATCCTCTTTGGGGTCTCTCTCAGGTTCCCCTTGAGGATCTTTCTCAGGATTCTTCACAAAGTCCTCTCCAAATGGTTCCTCCTCAAAATCCTCTTTAATTCTTGTTTAGGACCCTCGTTTGGAACATGTTTATCCATATTATTCAATGTACACTAATTTTGTAAGACAATGTTTCAATGCTATTTGAGATTTCTTAATCTATTTGATTTTCCCAATAAAAGATGAATTTAAAAATTATTATTTTGGAAAAATTTTCAAGAAATCTCTAAGTAGGCATTGATTTTCTTCAAAAATATATCATGAATTGCCTCTAAAATAGGCAAATAGCATATCAAAATGATGATCTTGAATTTTGGAATTTTTAGGAACATAACTCATCTCATTTGGAGGTCCCACACGCTGTCACGCGCTCCGAGAAGATTAAATACTGAAAAAATTTGAAAAATGGGATGAAGCCCACTCTCGGTGGTAGCGCGTCTAAGCCACGCGCCGCCTTCTCATCCTCTGTTCTGTACACGCGCCATCTCAATGGTTCCCACGTGCCGTTGGGAGTCTGCCGGTGTGCTCCATGCCTCCAACCAACGTGCCGCGTGGCCTCACGTGCCACGTGGCATTTTTCTGCCATTTTTTTAAATGTTTTTTGAATTGGGCCTCTCTTGCCCAACACCCTCCTTTTTTTCTAGATTAGGCCTCTCTGGCCTAACCCAACCCTTTTTTTGGATAGGGCCTCCTGCCCAACTAAATTTCTTTTGCTGGATTGGGCCTCTCTGGCCCAACCAAATTTTTTGGACGGATTGGGCCTCTTTGGCCCAACTCAAAAAAAAAATTTGTTCGGGCCTCTCTAGCCCGACGAATTTTTTTAATATTTGCAAAACAAACAGGAATGGTCCAGCTCGAATTCGAACCCACAATTTCAACGTTTTGCAACAGTCATCTGACCATGTGGGCTGGTGGCGCCTTTTGCGAATCAAAGAACCGAAATAATATTTAAATTAATTTAAAAAGATTCTTCTAGCGGTCGGGTTACCCTACCCGACCCTATTCCCCGTCGCCGACCCGATTTCTTGCCGCGCCACTATTCCTCGGCTTTCCTTTTTTTGCAGTTACTATTCATCCGATGCATTTTTCAGCCATATCTTCGCCGTCCGCTAGAAAGCCTAGGTTTCTTGAACTTTCTTGAAAAATGCGATGGAACTCGTAGCACGTTTTCTTCTGTAACTCCATCGTTCGTTGTCCATTTTTCGCGTTCTTGATGTCCACGCTCTCGTATTGAAGAGCTCTACTCCATGGTCATGTTTTCTAAGCCTAAAACGTTTGTTTTATGAAAGAAAGGATTTCGGGTTTGCATTTGGTTATTCGTTTTCTTCGTTCGTTTCTAAAGGCTTATGATTTATACACATAATTCATATATACATATACACAGATACGATGAAAAACCCAACTGAAAACAAAATGGTAAGCAATAAAGGAAACCAATAGTGCAATTCAACCAACATGCTTGCATAACTCATATGAAATTCATTCTTGAACAGTAAGGGAAATTACCGCAGAACATGTATGATAAGCAGGAGATCATAGCAAAAATTCATATCTGTGCATAAGAGAAATGCCTCAGGAACCTATAAGCTCTGATACCACTAAAGGATTTCGGGCGTACCTGACAAGTCAAACATGCACTGCAACGCGGAATTTGGATCACAAGTATGGATCCAAATATGAGACACATTAAAAACATGGAGGAGAGGGAGAGCCTTTTGGGAGAGGAGGAGAGAAAACCTTTTTCAGGAGGGAGAGTGTTCTGTGCACTTGCATTTCACGTATGCTCATAGTCCTTAAATAAAAAGGACTGAGGAAATAACCGTTCCCGCACAAATTTCAATTAATAATTTCAAATTCATTCAATCGGGAATATTACAACCTTATTCCCACACATTCTTTTATTTACGTTTTTACCCCAAAACATATTTTGGGCTTAATCCAACAAGGGTGGATTGGCCTATATTCCAACAAAAAGGATATGGATCAAAGAAACCCAAGTTGAAAGATTAAAAATCGATCCTTGTATATGAAATAAAATGTTGAGTAAATTAGTGACTCATTGGGTCCATGTATTATCTCGCATGCGTAATTCTCCTGCATGCTTTGTCTTTTTTGATACAATATACGGTGCATACTTTAATTTGAGCCCATATCTAGCTGGCTATAAAACATAATGATATTCCTCTTTAATTCTTGGCTCCAAGTTCTTTCCTTTGCACAAAGAGATTCTTTAATGGAAAATTTTAAACTTGATGTCGATGAGCCGTTCAGTAATTCCAAAGGGATTATTCATCATTCCCTTTCATGTAGTAGCTACTTTAGCCCTGTAATTTTTGGATGGTTCCCACGTTCTCGTAGTATTATTATTATTATTATTTACATTATCCCTCCAACTGCAGCTTGCTTATATATTGGCTTCACTCCTCACAATAAAGTGGAATGAATATACATATATTACATATACTTTGGTTTGCGATGTGAGGCTTGAATAGACCTGTGCTTCCCACTGCCTCAATATGGATTCACAACTTTTTAATTTTGTGTTCCTGTATCCACATGGCTTAGTTAAGGGCTCTTTGAAAGTTAGTTTAAGAATAGCTTTTACAGAATTCGAGACAAAATCTAGGTTTTGAGAATAGCTTGTACGAATTTCAACACAAAACATATGTTTTGAAAAGTGATTGTGTTTGAGAAGTTATTGGGTCTGTTTGGATAAGCGGTGGGAGAAGTGACTTTTTTGTAGAAGTTATTTTAGAAAAGGAATTCTTAGTAGAAGTTAAAAATGTAATGTGATTTATGTTTGGATTAGCGGTGGGAAAGTGACTTTTTTAAAAAAGGAGAAAGTGTTTGGATAAACGTTAGAGAAGTGACTTTTGTTGCCAAATTACGTAAAAGGGCATTAATATCATTAAATGTCACATATTCATATATATATATATTATTTTAGATATTTGTAATAATTGTGAATAATAAGACAATGATAAATATTAAAAAAATGATTAAATGGAAATATATGTAAATTAAAAATTATGAGAAAAAGGAAAATTCTTTCTACTAACTACTGATACTATATGACTAATTGGATCATACAATTGTTATACTAACTAATTAAATTACTTTACTAAACTATCACTAAAAATTAAAATTCTTGATTAATGTTACTTCCTTAATTTATTAGGTAATTTTTAATTTTACTTCCTTAATTTTTTAAAAAGGCTCAATTATTACCCCATTCTAAAGCCCTTTTCTTCGTATCGAAGTACCAGCAATGGCCTGCTTCTGCTTCTCATCTCTAATTATTCACAAGCATCTCAAGCCATCTAACTCCTTGTGCCCTTGCCTTGTAGAAACTTGTTTCTTTGAATAGAAAAATTGCTTTCTTGTTGGAGTTGGAAGCTGCCTTGGATCACTACCCATGGTTGTCTCCACTGTCAAACTTGAAGCCCTTCTTGTCATTGCATGAGCAAGCTTCCTCTGTTCACCACCACCTGACCAGAGAAGACAGGACTACCGAACCACACTTGTGGTTGCATTTTTCTTCTCATCAATGAAAATAATCTTTCAGGGCGGTTAATAAGTATGGTGGCAGGGAATAAATAAAAGGAAGATTGTTGAAGGAGAGGGTACGGGGGGTGGAGAGAGAAGAGGAAGGGAATATATATTCAATGCCTTCACCCACAGAATAGAGAGAGAAAGGGATCAGCTTCTGGCACCGTGACGCTCTCCCACTTCTGCGCAGAAGCTGCTTCACCAGGAGAAGGGCTTCTAGTGAGAAGCCTATCCAAACATTCAAGTACCTGGCCGCCGAGCGTTTGGGGCAAAAAAGCCACTTATTTGCTCTGCAACACTAAACCAAACGCTGCCATTGGCTTTTACGGAGTTTGAGTCAAAAAAGTAAGTATGAAATAAGAAAGAGAAAGAAAGACAAATAGGAAAGAGAAATTTTTTTATCAGAGAGGGTGTAATTTGACAAGAAAATAGCATTTTCAAAACCTAGGTTTCAAACTGAAGTTTTGTATCCAAAATAGCTTTCCTGAATACTTGTTGTATTTGGATAAAACCTAGGTTTTTGGTTAAAATCTAGGTTTTGCCATAAAACCTAAATTTTGTAATTGAGATCTAAACATACTCTATTATAGCTTACTAAAATCAGAGGGCCATCTGGTCCAACTACGATTTCTATAGGCCTCCCACATAACACTTTATTTTAAAATTCCCTTTCAATAGAAATAGTAGAAAGGTTACACCATTGAATCCCCATTCAATGGAATGATCATTCCTTTTATTTAAGGGAAATTTACAATGAAGTCATAACAAGAAGAAGTAATGAATAAAAGGTCTTAAATATTGGCAAAATTACCATCAAATCCCAACAAAATTGGAAAAATTATCATCAGGTCCCAAGTTGCTGAGGTTGTTAATATAGCTTCCGAGTAATCCCCCAGCAGTTGTCATTAACAACATCATCAGCCATCAATAGCAACTTCAGCAGCCATTGATGGGGCCAAATGGTAATTTTACCAATCCTTAAAACTTTTTGTTCATTAATTCTTCTTGTTGAAACTTAATGGTAATTTTTCCTTTATTTATTATCCGGATGCAATGGGACTAGTAATTATAAGTAATGAACCAAATACATTATAATAATTACTGGTGAGGTTGAGGGAAAAAAGCAGGATCAAGAGATGAACAAAAGATGTGCTGCGGCGGGGAAGGTGTAGTTTGTAGAGTATAGGCCAAGGGGGATATTCCACGTTGAGCTATTGGAAATGAAGCCATGGCACAACATATATGGATGTAAACACAATTTAATGCAATGGTTGATTATTATTTAACTACAAGGTGTCTTTCTTGGGCATCATGATTCATATTCTTATATTTTATCACCTTCTCATGCAATCAAACATAACAAGAAAGCCCTTATATAAAGTTAGTACCGGCCTTGTTAGGTAACAATTCTAAGAAGTTCAAAAGCCAGTTCAACAGTGTTTTTTCATAAAATAAGATAATCTCCTTTCACACATTTACCTTGACTTATGTAAAAGTACTTTTCCACCGCGTTCCCAAACTGGCCCAATGTCCACGTACGTACATACATACATACATACATACATACATACATACATACATACCACCATCTTTAGATTGCACCAAATGCATGGGTTTATATCCTTATCTATAGTTTTTCATGAATATTGAGATTATGATGGTTTCTCATTTATTATCAGAATCTATGTGCATCTTTGGAAATGACTTCTTCTGGATGCATTTTTAGTCCATTTCAGTTTTTTTAATGTTTGGGAATGGTTGTGGGAGAATGCACTCTTACCTGGACGGAACGTTAAGTAAAAGTCACCTGCATTGGAATTAGAAAATGGAATAATAAGTAAATTTGGGAAGGCACTTGCTTTAATTATGAGATGACTCCTCTATGTGGGCCCCAAACTCCTCCCATTTGTGTCTCTTGTCCATCTCACTTTTAGATTTCTTTGGCATTCCGTTTGGAAAAGCTAAAAACCCATTTAACAGTATTTTTCTACAAAAATAGATAATTTTCCTCATATATTTACATCGGCTTACGTAAATAACTTCTCCACTGCATTCCCAAATAGACCCATTATCCTATGTCCTACTTGTCAGACTTCTTTTTTACAAAATTAACTAAAAAGCATGGTTTGAAGCTTAACTCTCTTGCACAACTTATCATTTCTTCTTTGCTCAACCTTTTTCTTAGAAACTACTTACCAAAAACGAAAATAAAGAAGAAAGGGAAAAAATGGAAATAGCAAATTATTTAGGGAGAATTGGGGGAAATTCCCCACTAAGAATTAATTAGAGAATTGAACTTACTGAGTTCCACATAACATGAAAGTTTAACTTTATACAATCAATTTTTTAATAGGGAATTTATCCCCAATTGTATCGCTTGTGTTATATCTGGCTTACGATCAAATTACGTAATAATATTATTAGTTGGACAATTTTACTTTTCAATTGTACGTAATATTAAATATATTTTGCTTTATTCCACTTTTTTATCATTTTATTATTATCTAATTTTATGAAAAATATAAAATAATTATATGTATTAATGATCTTCATAGCCTTTTAAGTAGTTTTCCTCTAAAAGTCACTTCTCTAACATTTATGCAAATATAAATGCATTCTATCAAAATGTATTTTGGCTAATAGGTTATTCAAACGTAACTGCATTTTGGGTAACAGTTTATCTAAACATAAATAAAATGCATTCTATCAAAAAAATCATTTTCCAAAATACATTTTGGCTAACGATCATTCTCCCAACAGATTCTCGAACAGGCATTATATTAATTGTTGCTCCCCAGTGTTGAGTGGCTACTTTCATTCCTCCAGAATCTTTGATCAGGACAGGCATTATATTAATTGTTGCTCCTCAGTGTTGAGTGGCTACTTTCATTCCTCCAGAATCTTTGATCAGGACACTCATGAAGGCTTGGGACTGCATGAACCCTCCTAGCATGTATCTCTCTGGCCTTGCAAATCCGTTTATTTAGTTCATCATTATTACCATTTCCACTTGTTGTTCTGGCCCTAACTGCCAACAAAAGGCAATGGAAATTTTTCATTTCTGAATTTTTTTCTACAGCTAATTATGTGCACGGCAAATTCTTTTTCGTCATTAATGTAAACTAATAACATTTTGAAATCTCAAATTGATTGGGTAAACTATTTTGGCATTATGAAAATTAGAGATACTGATTTAAGATTTTAAAATTTTAAAAATATTCATATGGGATTTTCCCTAGATTTTATATTTAAAACAATATTTTTGAAAAAAAAATATGATATTAAAAATTATATAAATATATAAGAATTATTGTTCAATCAATAATATATTAGATATGAAATAAAATAAAATATATAAAATAATAGGACAAATATATATATATAAATTGTTGGTTTTAATTGATGTAAGTTAAAAATTGAAGTTAAATTCAAAATTGGCTAAAACTATATTTAAATTTATAAGAAAATTCATATTCTAGATTTAATTTTATTTTTTAATTCGAAAATAATTTATATTAAGAAATTATAATAAATATATAACAATTCTTTTGAAGCTATATCCAATTAAAATTAAGCTTATCATTCAATTTATTTTTAGTTTCTCATAATATTATGTATATGTATATGTATTAACATATATTAATGTATATAATCTATCATATACCAAAATATTTATATATATATATTTAAAATGTGTAGTCATATTATATACATATGACTCCAACTTCGCTAAAAACATGTAATAAATTAATAATATGAAAACAAAGTAGTAATTAGTGATGTATTGATGTGTGTGTAAATAATGCGTGTGAATAGTTTTTAATATGAATATATTTCAATGGGATACATCCAATGATATTGAACTAGATCGCCGAGTTTTACCTTTTGAACAAGGTGGACAGTGAGGTGCACCATGACAGTGAAAAACGAGGGAGGAAAGATCGTCTCCAAATGGCATAAAGTGAGAATGATCTATTAATGCAATTGATCAAACTCTTAGTGACAAGAACCTTTGCACACAGCTTTCTAAAGAATGAACAAAGCTCCACCAACACCATCAACATATCTGTAGGCAATGTATTTTTGAGTGCAAATGGTAGTATAACTTGCATAAGGACATGAGAATCATTACTCTTTAATCTTGCTACCTTCTGAGACTGCAAATCTATATACCTTGAAATGTTGTTTGAATATATATCAGAAACCTTAATTTTCTTCAACATTACAAGAAATATATCTTTTTGGGCTTCGTTAAGGTAAATTTTGCAGGTTGAAACTTGTCATTATCGTCTGGACAAGCATCTTGATGAATTCCTATATACTGTAAATCCTTCCTAGCTCAAATGATCTTTGGAATTCCTGGATTTATTTAACAAGGTATACAGAATATTATCACATACATTCTTTTCGATGTGTATCACATCAAGATTGTGATGTAACATATTAGTATTCCAATAGGAAGAGTGATAAACATACTCTTCTTCTGCCTTGTTCTGCATCATCCTTTTTCCCAAACGGAAAATGGATATCATCAAGCTAACTTAGAATATCAGAACCACTTAAATTGACAGGAGGTCATCTTCTTTCCTATTTTCCATTAAAATGATTCCTGCGCAATCTAAATTTGTGCTTCTCATCAAGGAATTGACGATAACCTATGCAGTACCACTTTCGACTGTATGGAAGGTGAAGTGACTTCCCGTCAATGTTACACATGGGACAAGCCATTCCAGTATGCATGTTCCACCCATATAACGTTTTGAGGCTCGGGAAGTCACTTATCATCCACATCGATGTCGCACACAATTTAAATCATCTTATCATATGCATCATATGTCTCAATCCCATCAATCCACAATTAAACGAATTCATTTAACAAAGATTATAGTTAGACATCAATATCATTGCCCGATGTTTTATTTCCCGGGATAATCATAGACAAAATGAATGACTTTTGCTTTATACACATCCATGGAGGCAAGTTGTAAAAGACGAACACCACTGGCCAAATACTATAATTGATGCTAAGGTCCCCAAATGGATTGAATCCACCAGTTGCCAAAGAAAGACGTATGATTCTAGGATTTACCGCAAAATCTGGAAATTCTTTGTCAAACTCTTTCCAGGCCTACAACCATCATCAGGACTAGACATCTACAAAATAAATATTATAATTAATATTTTGATAATTACAAAAAATATATTATAACTAAATGAATTAAATACACAAGTAAATTGAAAAGAAATAAAAACAAATAAGATACCTAAACCCTGAACCCTAAAACCGCTACTCAAAACATTGCAAAATCTAGGTACTGTCTCGAAAAACAAAGTTTGTAGTAGCAATTTTTCTCAACCGCTACCAAATTTGTAGGAGAACGTGACTTTTCGAATCTGCAGCAGTTAGACAGGCAAAACCACCGCAAATAACAGTGACATAATTGTAAACATTTTTTTTGGTTTGCAGCGGTTTTAAAAACCGCTACAATATTATAGACTGTTCATATTTTATAGTGATTTATTATTTAATAACCGTTGCAAAAAATGCTGCTATTTTGGCGCTTTGTTCTCGCCACTTGGCGCTAATTAGGCATCAAATTAGCAGTGGTTTTCAAACCGCTATTAATGTGTTTCCCACATTATCATCTCCTAAATGCTACAATGTAACGGGTTGTTTAACAACCGCTACTAATTGTACATTTAGCAGAGTTTTTTGGAATCGCTATTATGTAATTGCTGCAAAATATGCATTTTTTTGTAGTGAGATCTATTTATGATATCATGAATGAGAAATTTTATCAACCAATACATAGGTTTCCCCATCATTTATCCTCTGTTTAATTAAAAAGCTTAAAATAGAAGTTTGTAGAATTGTACTCTGTACTGTATTTTGGACTATTTCTGATTTATGAACAATGCAAGTTTGGATTTATATGATTATATGGTATAAGATACAGTTTGAACAAGACATGAGTAGAAATGTATTAATTGTGGTGTACTGTTCAAAGCCTTCTGTATTTACTTATAGACAGGGTAAAAACCTTACATAAGACATTGACACCTATACAAATATACATAAGAATGGAATATTCTGGAATACAAATATCTAATTTTTATTTTTGATACAAAGGAAAGAAAAAAAAAAACTACTACTAAACTTGAATACAAATATCTAATTTGCAGTAAGTAGTTTGGACCGTTTCTTGGTGGGCTTATTCTGTGAGCCCAACATAGTCCTAACTGTAGTTTGGACTATTCATCCAAAGTTAGGTAATCCACTCTCTCTAGAGGTGTGTATCCCATTTCGATTGCGAGTATATTGGGCTTGCGTGAAAACTTTTCCTAGCCAAATATGGTCATTGTGTTTTGATCAAAATGTTACTTGGGGCTTAATAATTGGTTTGAATCACCTCGGGTCAATGTGAATAAGTTAAAATTTGTAAAGAGGTTCTGTTTGACAACACTTTTAGAGAGTCCAAAAATCCGTTCAACAGTGTTTTTCTGTAAAACGAGACGATCCACTTCATATATTTACCTTAATTTAAGTAAAAACACTTCTCTATCAAGTTTTCAAGTGGGTTCAATATTACTTTAGTGTTTAAGGCTTTAAACATAGTAGAAGGCCCAAATGGGATTAAACTGAGTTGATTTTAGTGTATATAGTGGGGATTCACCCCAAGCTTTATGTGTAAACTTGAACCATCTCATTTGGAGATGCATAGCTTAAGATAAGAGTTTTCAAAAGTTCATAAAATTTGATAGTAAAATCAATGTTTTACTAATGGGTCAGGTCTAACGGAAGGAACTAATCACCCACAATATGATAAACTAGAGTTAAATTTCCGTTAGAAAATATATTCCATATCACCACTCGAGAGTGTCTTGAACATAATTACATCAACTCACTGATCATGTCTTACTGTTGACTCTTCCATTCACAGTTGCTTGTGTTCCCACCTTCACACTATATCTTAACCAGCACCTCACAATCTGATTCAACAATGCATCATTTATTATGGCACTGGTTTATCATTCTATTGAGGCTAGTCTTAACGCCAAAGCTTTTGACATGAAAGCTGACGAGGAATCACCTCTTCAAGCATAGCCACCTTCAATTCACCATTATGATCTTTACCAACCACTTCAATTCCAGCTTTGCCCATTTTCACCTGAAAGGAGCCATCAATATTGGCTTGCAGGACATCATCTCCAGGCTTCCTCTAGTTACTACACTTCTTAATGTGACCACGACAATTGTGGCCCAACAGGTAATTAATTAGTTAGTAATAAATCAAAAGGTTCTCTTGGAAGAATCATGAGGTATATTTTGAATTCAAAATCCATTAACTTAAAAGTTCGGATCAAAATATAAAGTTGAATATAATATATTATTCAGATTTAAGAAATATCAAATCAAATCACCGTATAGAAAGTTGAACAACTTTTAAAATTAACCTCTGATTTAATTAGGACTATTTGAATAGAAAAAGTTTAAATTTAAAATTGTTAATCGCGATAACATATGAAGGGAAGAAGATGGGCCCTGACCCTGAAAGAATAAGTACGCGATTGTTGCGTGATGCGTTGTCCTCCCATCGCGTCCTCGAGGAGCCGCAGGTTTCCCTATTTACCTCAGTCATCATCCCCACTATATAACCGGACCCCACCCGCCTTCTCCCTCTCTTCCCCCTCCACTCTCTAGGGCTTCTCTCTTCCCTTCCAACAGCCGTAAAGCTCCTCTCAAATAGTCAACTCTTCTCTCTGCTCTCCATTCCTCACACTACCATGAAGCGCACTCGGAAATCGTCCAACAGGGTTTCCTGGGCTCCTCCTCGCAATCTGTCAGGTACAACTCCACCATTCTTTCCTCTAAATCTCTTTTTATGTGAATTTGTTTCTCATTCTTTGCTCGCCCAGTGGCCCTTCTCTTTCAGGCTTCTGCGCCATTACTTCCATCTCTTTCCGACTTTTACTCACTCTGCTCTCTGTTTCCTTTCTTTTATGGCCATCCTTCCCTTTCTCCCCGAATTCTAACCGTTGCTCCTCCCGTTAACTTACTGCCACCTGTGGAAGAAACGGGGGAATTGGTGGCCCGTCAATAAATGATATAATTTATCAAGAGCAAGTGCTCGATGAGCATTTGCATCGCACAGTTCTCAATCTAAATAATTACTGTTTTGCTTTAAATTACATTTGATTAATGAAATGGGGCTTAAATTGAAATTTGAACGCAGAGTAAATTTGGGACTTCATCTGATTTCAATATAATCAATTTCTCTGTTGGCCAAAAAAAAAGTTGATACCTTTTGATTAATGGGAAGTTCGTTTCCAACATTTATGCCATAATCTGTCTTTCCAACATTTAATGGATTGTTAAACGTTGTTTTTACCGAATTCGAGGTAAAAACCATTTTTAGGATAATAGATTTTGGGATAATAGCTTTTACGGATTTCAAAGCAAAATCTAATTTTTGAAAAGTGATTCTGTTTGGGAAGTTATTGGCTTTTACGGAATTTGAGGTAAAAAGTAAGTAAAAAAAAGAAAGAAAAAGAAATAAAAATAAAAAAAGAAAATTTATTAGGGGACGGTACGCGATTTGATAAGAAAATAGTTGTTTTTAAAACCTAGGTTTCAAATGTAGATTTTGTCTCCAAAATAGTTTTTTTTAAAATGTGAATATTTAGATAAAATTTAAGTTTTGGAGCAAAACCTAATTTTGTAATAAAACCTAAGTTTCAGCCGAATTTTCAAACAGCTAGGAGGCTTTTAATAAAAAGGGAGATGTATTGGAAGTAATGGATTATATACATGGACATTAGCTAATTGCATGTAGATATTTAAGACGCCAACGACCATATGACGAGAGGATTGTATACATTGCAATTTGTGGTATGCTCAGACCGAGTGTTCCAACTTCTATCATATTCATAATGTTAAATATGATAGAGAATTATTGCCCATCATCATCGTCGCCGCCATCAATTATTGTACAGTTTTGTAATATGACGATGTATTAAACTGTGGTTATGACAGATGCCACAAAAATGCGACCCTTTATTTGTCATACACGAATTTAAGATGTTACAAACCCAAAACAAAAGTGATACAGACTTGCAAAGAAATGCTAGTGTTAGAACTAATATCTAATTCTACCAGTTGCCTAAATTTTGTATATATGCCTATTTATATGATATATGTCCTAAATATTCCACCACTTGCCTATCTTTTGACCAAAAGAAAGATAACGGTAATAAACGATATCCATGCTATGTATCGAATCGTTTTATTTAGTGTCCTAGTTGCTTGACCGGAAACGTTGACAAACTTGCAAAGTTCTCTTAAATCTTGCTTAAAGATGCAGAGATAGAAGAAGAGTCCTCTGCATAAATGGTCCGCTATATTTACTTTCATGTGGCACTTTGACCTTGTAAAAAATCCAATAACAATATACTAAGCTATTTCCCGATAAGAGGCTGAGATAACAGAGCGCTGGATGATCCTAAATGTTCTTGTTTGCAATCTTGTTTTGAAATCTGAACTGCATTGCGAAGCTTCTTCTGTGTGTTTGAGGTGCTTTACACTTGCCAGAGCACTTAAACGTAGAAGCAACTTCTTCATTTAAGTGTACGGCAGAAATGTTTTTGGGTGGTACTAACGCTATGTAGATTGTACCAATGTGGCAGAATTTTCCCATTCTCTTAAAATCCCCTTCATTTATTGAAAAATTTGTTTCAACATAGGTTGATTTTAATTCTGTGGCTATAACATAGATTTCTCATTTGTTATGCAATATATTGTGTCTAGCTATGTCAATGCCGAGCGTTTTTGTTTGGCTCTAGAGGCGGTTACAAGTAATTGATGATTTGGTTTGCATAAATCGCACCATTGATGATATAACCCACATGACTCTTCATTTTTAAGGTAGTCCCATAACATTTTGTCTGTTTATTTTCTTGATGTTTGTAATTATGAATTTACCAGGACATTTTATGATTCATCATGTCTTCTCAATACATTTGTGCCCGCATCTTTATTTAGCAATCAGCCTTCGTTTTAGCCTTTTTGTGATAATTTCCTTGTTTTGGGCGCTAATACTAGTTATTTAATAGGTAAAATTGTTCATATCTGAGGATTGCCCTTCAAAAGTTGGGCAGAAATCTCAACATCATCTTCAAGCAAAGATGTCATTAATGTTGCGTTCAACTTCAAGTACTATTGAGTTTAATGATTTACCCCCTGGGTTTGATTGCCATCTGCTTCCAAACCAATCGAAGCATGAACTCTCTTGCATTCCTCAGATTAATTGGAGATGCCCTTCTCCGGTAATGAGATATTTGGCATTTATTAATAGATGTTGATCGTTATTAAAACTTCAGTGTAAACTGTCCGTGGTCCCTTTTGTAATATCTTTCTGTAGTTTATAATTTTCTCTTTTTGTTTGCTCTTTATCAGGTTGGTTGGTTTTATATTCTTTGGCAACTTCGTTGATTTCTTTATGTTTCAAACCAGTTTGTTTTCAGTTATAAGTGGCATGTTGTAGCTGGTGAGGAAAGTAGGGAGAAGGAAGATCAAAAACTCAGAGAGCTCGGAGTGCTTGAAGCAGTTTACCCTCGTCTGTCTGCGATTCCTCCATGGTAAGATGTTGCATAACTAAGAAAGCCTTGCGTTACTTGGATATTCTTTCACTAAGCTTGTTACCTTTTATTTGGTTTAGCCCTTCCGTTGCTTTGGGTATAGAAGAAGGTTATGATGATAACGTCACTCCTGTGGTCCCTGTCATTCCCATTGAGGAAGAAGAGTCCATGGATGATAAACCCGAATTGGCAGCAGCTAGGGAAGCTCCTGCCACTGTGCAGTCACAAAACTTGCACCAATATATGTCAGTTATTTCGGCACCCATTCAAAATGCCGCTTCTTCTCCTGCCT